>VUQG01008749.1:6635-25590 GCA_015106755.1 Etia nguti | reverse complement strand
GAGCACAGTGGCATACACACACACCCTAAGGTCATGAGAGAGGTCGTACCTTCTCTTTCTGATATATAGTATGGGAGGACACCTACTCTGTATCTGTTTAAGTATAAGTGCCTCTTGTTTAGGTGGACCGTTGGGCTCCTAGCACGAGCTTTGGGGAGTCGTTCACAGGGTCACATCTTGACCCACACACACACACACACTCCACGTACACATACCTACACGTACACACAGACTGGTACTCTTATGTTCACATGTATGCTTGTGTAAGATGTCATATGTTAATGAGATTATGCATATTCATGTAACCACAATAAAGAGCAGTGCTGCGAGGGAGCTAACTGAGAGTGACTGGGGTTCAAGCGGCAGGAACAGCGCTCGTCTCAGGCATCTCCCTCGTGCACGAGCAACACAAAGAGCTCTGGTGACTTGCGTCTTGTTTTTGCCGTTGTAGTAGAATTGTCTTGGCGTTCCAGCAATAGGTCTGTGCTAGACAAACCTATCAACAGGATCAGGACAGAGAAAGATAACAATTTTTTATCTGTAGAAATTTACATCTTAGAATGTAAAAATGATATGTTTGGGTTATTGATACAGTTTTAAGCTATACATTTAAATGTACATCGCTGTAAAAGTGATGTACATTTAAGGGTAATTGGTTCTACAATAGAAAACGGCCTTTTGCCATTAATTATGCCACAAAATATGTTTTCATTGTAAATAGTTGTGTTTTATACTTGGTGAGGTTTGAAAACTTCCTTTCAAACCTCTCCTGCCGTTCATAGTTATATACCCAACTTCTCTAATTTCTATTATAACATGAAATTATCCAAATAAAGTCACTTTTTCCCTGAAAACCACCGATTTCACACCCGAACCTAAACTCTCGCGACCAAACGACCCGGGGGTTGGGGTTCCGCTGGTTTACAGTACTAATCCGGGTGAAACCACATAATCTTGCACAGTGGTTGGGAAACACTGCTTTATTTAATATGGCAAAGAGGACCGTATTTAACTTTTAAAGAACATACGACTGACTCTGCCTTGCTTGTCTTTATTGACATGTAACATTTAGAAAAGAAGGAAGTGGTATGAAAGAAAAACAGCCGCTGGAAAAATGATCAAAGAAAAGAAAAAACTTAAAAACTTAGATGACATATTTATTGTGAAAATAAGCAAACCAAATAAAAAAAATATAAATAATATTTTATTATTTGGTATTATCCTGTAATAACATATTCTCTGTTTTACCAATTTTTTCATGCTTTTAAAAATGTATTTGTATTGGACATTTTGGATCAAGAGTTAGCACAGAAGAAAGAACTAAACAAAGATGAACATGTCTGTGTTATTACACGTGTCAAAATACGGTTGAAAGTAGAAAAAAATATATTTTCTGTATTACAAACCATCTTATAATTACAGTGGATTTCATAACTACAGAATATGACATAAGCAAAGTCATAAAATATACACAATACACAAATATGTTTATTTAGCTCATTTACATGGAGTGAAAGAAATATCTTGAACATAAAAGAATCAAATATAAAAGAGTCATCTGAATGACTTCCACACAGAAGAACGGGATTTTGTGTAAAATGAAACACACAAAACATAACAAGTGAGGTGCGGTATCTCTGTGTATCTCTGTGACTACACTCAAACACATTTAATGTCACATTTCTTTTTTAGTATTGCACTGGCAAGTATTCATATCTTTGCAAAGTAAGCAGTTCTTTGTCACATTCCAGTCACGTGGAATAAAACCTTTCAGATTAAAAGTCCTGTTCTGACTTTGAGTCATGGTCAGCAATTTACATTTACATTTTATCGCATAAATGTATGTGACCGCCAATTAATTAAAGGACAAACACAAAGTAGCCTACATGTTCACTTCTATCTTAATTTAAATATTTAAAAAAGGAAGTGATCTTTAGTTACACTGTGGGCATAAATATGTATAGATGGGTTACAAATTAAAAGATGGTCGGCAGGTCCAGTTGATTTCGCTTTTGCATGAAGAAGAAAGGAAACTTTGGTTGCCGAGACTGCTCGACTGGCCGGTGTTTCACAGGGAACAGTGACTAAAGTGACATCTGCATTTAGCCAAGTGGGAAAACACATCAGTGGATGGGTTTGAAAACAACAACTGACGGCGCACATTTGATGTGTGCCAAGACAAACGGAGGAGGGACTCTTCCTCAGGTGGCAGAGTGTCAGCGATCAGACGGCATCAGCATAACAATCCATCGTCAGCTAAACAGACAGGGATGCTGCTGTGGTTTTTATCAAAATGAATGCAGAGCTGAACTTTTTGTGGAAAAAGCACTATTCGCCAGAGGCGTGGAAATAAGTGCCATGGCCGGATGAGTCATCCTTGATCTCATTCTCATGTCTGGCATCAAAAAACGGTAAAGGCCCGAATGCTAGAACCCCACAGCCAGGGGATTTAGTTCTTTTATGCTGTGATGGGCATTTCAACCCCATGGTTCATGGTCCACTCATCCCCCCTTAGAGGGAAATCTTGCTGCAAGCCAGCGCACCACCTTCAATCACTTAATGAAACATATCCAGATGTGAGGATGACAATCCCCCTATCCATAGGACACGAGGCTTCACAGTCTCCAAATCTCAGCCTCCTCAAACACCTATTTTGGATCAGTGTGTGAGACATAACTTTGTGTTGGGTTTTCCTTTCATTCATAACCCTTCTGTATATGTCATACTTTTGGGGAAACACCCAGAAATTAAGTGACTCATGTTATACTCTCACTTCACTACAAAATGCTTACACCAAACACTGCATGAAAGCTTGTGGCATTTACAAAAATAAAAAAAATAATAATAAAAGAAAGAAGATCAATAAACAATAATTTATATGTATATATTAAAAATAACCTACAGGGCCATTTAAGGCTTTATAAAAGTCCTTAACTGTTCACGAGCATGTTATTCAACCCCCGTCCACTGGGTGGCGGTGTTCCTCTATATATAAAAGCTGCTGGAAGGTTCACTTAGTTTTACTGGCCATCCAGAGCAGATAGTGTTCAGCTGTTATTCACAGAAGGCACGCGGTTCACAGTCAACTTAAAGCTCAAAATTTTAGGCTGCACGTTTTCTTCTGGAGAGCGCTGTAAAGCACCTTAAAGTACACATGGATGCTGTCGGAAGTGTCCGACTCTCCACTTCAACTGTGAAGATGCACCAAAACAGTTCCTATTATGTTCAGTCCTTAAAAAGAATCAAGTCCTCACATCTTGTCATTAAAAGGAGAAGTTGTACATTTTGGTAACCGCGTGTTTGTTTTCTAGCTGTGAGTTTGACGACAAGACAGACTTTTGACAGGCTTTAGCTAAGCGTAAAGACTAGCTGGACCCATCCAAAAGATGGAAAAAATTTTTTTTAATTTTTTTCCCAGTTCACTATAACCCAACAAGAGAGGGAGAGATTTTCCCAAGTAAACTATCTCAATAGTTCTCAGCAAGACAGCAAACGCGAGCATTTCACAGCAATCCGCTTAAGGCACAAAGTTCAAATCAGCTGGGTTCACCAGCTCTGATTGCACCGAGAGCAATCGTAATTCAGCCGGTGACTCGAGCATTCATGCCTTCTTAGCGTTCGAGTTTTGCTGCAGTTTCTGCTTGCGGAGGTGAGCTTCGATCTCGTGCCTGAAGAAGAGCATCCCCAGCTGGCCATGCGAGGCCTCGTTCATGGCCTTGGACTGCATGCACATGCGGTACTGGTCGGGCGGGAGCTCGTCGGCGCACTGCTTCTCGTGCCACAGGTGGAACAAGCCTCGCGACGGAGCTCGAACCACCAGAAGGTTGCTGTGGAGGTACTTCCTGTAGAGGTGAACATCTTCGCCGCCCCAGCCTTTGATGTCGATGTCAAAACCTCCTAGGCAGAACAGAACGAGAGCGTGCGATGGGAATCAGCATGTTTTTTTGTTGTTGTTTTTTTTTACAATTTTCTAAACATTTTTTTAGTTCCAAAGTTTTTGGATGCTGATTATGAGCTCCGATTAGAGTTTGTGGTGTGTGATCATAATCATGGCACTGTTTTGTTGTTTCTTGTGGGGACAGAAAAGACATTTGGACTTTGTGACCAGGCATGCTTAAACCTGTCACATTACACGGCAGAACGACTCGTGCCTGCTTTCAGTTGCACTTTGTGCCTCCCTGCAGTTTTATTTCGATTATGCTGTCTCTCCCTGTCTGCCTTATTTTGTTATTTTGCCTTTTTTTGTTTTAAATTCAGGCTGCAGGACCAAACACAGATAAGACACAACGTTTGCACAAATGGATGCATTGTGCTTGTTTCTGAGTATGCAGTCGTGGCCTAAAAAAAAAAAGGGACATGCTTCTGATGAAACAAAGCGTGCAAATGACGACTAATGATTCTTTAAAAAAGGAATACATTTGGGGACACACATAATTTCCTTTCTCATCAAGAGTTCGTGAGAAAGGAAACTGTGGATGCTAATCGTGTTTAGCTCTCGCACGTTTTTCGGTGTTCCCTGTCTAATTTTAAAGACGCCCTTAGAAATCTGTGATACAAACACAGAAGCAGACCCACTTACCACATTATTTGTTTCTCTCACCCACTTTACAGCTGAGTGGAAATAATTAGGATGTAATTGTTTTTCTCAGTTTGTTGTTGTTGTTGTTGTTTACCCAGATGGAAATCCTCTTCCCCTCCCCATCTCCCGCTCTTTGGATTAAAGCTGTTTTTAAACGAATGAAATTGGAAATAAAACTTTATCAGTCTACAAATACGTTACAGGCAATTTCCTTCTTTTCTTAAGAGCTTCCCTTTACCAGTAGTTCTCCCTCTGTTGTTAGTGCAGATAACTGCAACTTCTGCATGCATGTACATTTCACGTTTTGGAGCGGCAAATGGGGAAATGGACACGGTGGACCAGCGTGTCTGTTACACGCTTTGCCTCTTCTGTGCGGTTGGACTGGTTTCAATAATGTGACAATCAGTTCGGTGTCTCCACAGTCACTTGATCTCCATCCAATTGACTACTTTCAGGACGCGACGGAATGGGAGATTCTCATCATGGATGTGCAGCCGAAAAGTCTGCACCAACTCTGTGATGCTATCATGTCAACCCGGAACAAAATCTCTGGGGAATGTTTCCAGCACCTTCTTGAATCTGTGCCAGGAAGAAGAAAGGCAGTTCAGAAGGCAAAGAGGGTGTCTTACCTGATACTAACAATTACATGGCTGATGAGTGTATTTACATCCTTATAATGATAATAATGATGCGACAAACATCGATTTCTGCACCACCATAATGTGAGTAAAGATCTCATTCTTGCCCCTCCTCTAAAAACTGTCTGGCTCCACTGCTGAATGATTAAACAGCTGGCCTCTGTTTATGTAAAATAATCTGCCAACTTGTCATACACCAATTAAACTCTTTTAAACTTTTTTTTACTGTATATTTATCTTTATATTGTGTTAATTAATCATCTCTCAGCAGAGCCGGGCTAGCTGTTCATTCTGTTTCTAGTCTCTTCTGTGTTTTTTTCTTTAGATCCCATTTAGTTTTCAGCTCTGGGATCGATACGTACTCATAAATAAATACATGAAGTGGAATACAACTTGGAACATAAAGTGAGTTAACATTACTATTTCCCCATAATGCCAAACTATCCTTTTACAACACACTCCTGGCCTTGGAGCTGTGTTTTACATTTTGGCACAGTTAAGTGAGGACATTTGCATGAACGTGCGTGTGTGTGCTTGTGTGTGGGCCCTAAACAATAAAACACTCCGAGTTCTACAGTAGCCTCTAATTGATTTCACTTTGGAGGCAAACTAAATTGATGTAAATCTGTCTACAGAGCCAATATTCCTTGCCAGATATACAGATGGAGAGGACACGGGGCGATGAGATATGCTAATATATGCTGCTGCAGCTCAGAGCTGTTTCACGCAGAGTGATATAATAAAATCTCCTCCCTGTTAAGAAAAGTAATGCGATACTGAACCATTTGGGCTGTGAGTTTTTTGGGTTTTTTTAACATCCATTAAGCGGTGGTGCAGTTAAGAGTGGCAAAGAGCACATTTTCAGAGTCGTTCAGGAGGACCATTTTTGCCCTGCGTTACGTAACACCTGCACACTGATAATCAGCCCCCAGGAGCAACTGTTTACGAATTCCTTCACTGCAAAGATGCCCCGATGGGCACGATGCCCATGTCAGGATTGTAAATAACCGTGATATTTACCGATGTTGAGGAAGTCAGACCTGTACTGACAGGTCATGCCGAAACCGAAATCCCTCCAGAAGCCTGTGTCTTTCTTGATCACCTACAGGAACAAATAAGCGAGTGTTAAATAGCTTGTGGAAAGAAATACCAGTCCAACGCACACGCTCACATGCACACACACATGCACACACAAACACAGAGGAGGATTTGTCCACTTATAGCAACTGGAGAGGTGAAGTGTTTTTAAACTGTTCTGCAATGCAGCACCACGCTGAGTGTGGTATTTTCCACAAGTGCATGGCAGGGTTTGAAAAAGGGACGAGAAGCAGGTGTGTGTATGTATGTGTGTTACCAGCTGTTGTTCCACTGGTGGGATACGATCGGGACTTCCATAGATCACATTGGGGTTGTACTGGCTAAATAACACTGGGTAGAAGACCTTTTTACCTGGGATGCAGAAAAAAAGAACTGTTAGATGAATCAGCTGTAATCTGATGGAAGTGTGTGCATTACTATTACACAATAGAAAATAAGAAGAAAACTTAACAGGCCCACTCATCTCAGGCTGAGATAACTGAAAATCCAATCATAAAAATCTGTCACCAGGGTTGTTACAAATACCCAGAGTTGGCATTTTGTCTTGTCATTAAAGTGCTTTGCACACTGCATGCCTCTTGGGAGTTTACAGCAGTCATCTCACCAGGCTGTGCGTTGAGTCGGCAGGTGTTGAGGAAGTCGGCGGTGAAGTAGATGTCCACGTCGCAGAAGAAAAGTAGCACGTTGCCTCCCTTCCAAGCTCGGGCACCTACGTCCAGACCCCGGCCCCGAGAGAACTCCTCGTCCAGCTGCATCAACGTGTAGTTTTTAAAATTCGCCTCCCTTTAGAAAGGCGAAGAGAAGAGTCAGACAGGTGGTTCATCCAACTTTAGAAGCACTTTAGAAGCTAAAAAAAGTCTCACAACTCACAATTTTTATGAATTAATAGGGAAAAAATTGGACTGAAGTTGAATTCCAGTGAAATAACAAACAGCATGGTGTTATCTGCAAACACTGTTGTTTATTTTGCCTACAAAAATCATATCAGTCCAAAGCAGCAGACTTAATAAGAGAAGTTAAGAAGAAAGT
This sequence comes from Etia nguti, assembly GCA_015106755.1. Lineage (NCBI taxonomy): Eukaryota > Metazoa > Chordata > Actinopteri > Cichliformes > Cichlidae > Etia > Etia nguti. Next base: position 18,246 of record VUQG01008749.1, on the reverse strand, counting down.
GCAGCCAGGGTGGAGTGGGCAGACATGAATGTCAGAGGTGATTTGCAACAGTAGGAAAGCTGCAAGAGTGAAAGGGAAAGTTTACAAGACGGTAGTGAGACCTGCTATGATGTATGGTCTGGAGATGGAGGCACCGACACAAAGAAGAAGAGCCTACAAAAATCATATTCACTCAACTTTGTTCACTCCACATTTTGTCCCCAGTTATCCTCATGCTACAATTTACCAACTACAGAAGCAGAACTTACTTCTCTTATTGATTGCATTAAAATAAATAAAGTTTTTATTGAATTCTTCTGAAAAAAATGTAGTTTATGTGTATCTGTAATCACTCATCTGCCTGCTTGCCTGGATGTTGAGCTGCGAGTCTATTCTTCAAGTCACTTTCGCTTTCCCACGCCATCAAACTCAGTGCTGACATCATCGCATCATTCATGCAACCCACTTCCTCCCCATCACTGCCTCACCCTGGTAACAGAGCTCCATCCAAGCCTCCATCTTCATCTTCACCACTAGTGTCTAGATTCCGGTTGGTCGTGTCTTTATTCCTATCACCACAGAGAATCCGTTCTCCCACAATGGGTCATCAGGGTCTAATCACTAAACAGCTTAATTGAATCCTGCATTTCAAAAAGTCATGTTCAATTCTTACAAATGCTCTCCCCCTTATATCGAAATGAAACTGTTCTTGCGGCATAATTTAAAGGCCATCTTTTCTATCTGTTCTCTTAATCGCTTCTCTGGTTCAGGTCCGGTCACCAGTCTAATGCAGGCTAACATATAGAGACATAAAATCTTTCACACCTACAGCCAATTTAAAATCACCAGTTATCCTAACATGCATGTCTTTGCACGAGGAGGGGAAGCAGGAGTACCCGAAGCGAAGGCGCAGGAGAACAGAAAGGCCACAGCCGGCCAGTGGATTCAAAGACAGGAGCTACTTGCTATGAGGTGAGGTTGCACTACTTCCATTGCATCCCTGTTGTGTCAGACATTTTCTATACATTATTACATAACATATGGCAGATCTTTCCTATGTTTGCAGATTCTATGGTCCATATACGACTGTTTTATCTACATACTACATATTAAGCATTAATTGCTCTATTTATGCTGATGAATAGAATCTAACTGTAATCTCAGCTGTAGGGCTCTGCTGTTGATTGAGTAATTTTTCTAGCACACTTTAATTTCCCCTCAAGAAACTTTTGGCAACATATTACTGCGCTGCAACTGTGTTTCTAATTTATGATTTCTGTTCAGCCGAATTGTGTTAAATCTTACTTGGTGGTAATGAACTTTGGTAATGGTGATTTGACTGTTTAATATGCAGCCACTTTAACGCTAAAATATAGTGCAGCTCCCACATTTTTCACAAATCTTAAAGGCTCATCTCGCTGAAGGGCCCTGAGCCAGAATTCAGCTTAACCAACTTTATAATTTCTAATCCTCTGATTTCTGCTTTTTGAACGTTCCACCCAAAGATTAAACATGATGACGCACAAAAGTGCACATCAGCTCAAATTCCCGCTCTTTTTACTCCGCTTCATGGGAAACTAAGCTGGTTCTGTCACTGGCCACTGAGTTGTTCAAGGCTGAAGCGCGAGTAAAGAGAAACAGCTGGATGCAGATCTACACAGCTGCGGCTTTTTCCTTAAGCATAACAATTTACACTGTTTGTGACTAATCCGTTACTCATGCATGCGCATTCACAGACTCTGACAAAAACACACACACAACTGCATTGGCTTTAAATAAAAGATGAATAAGAAAGAAAAAAAAAAAGTCGCATATCTCAGTGTGAGGCAGAACAAACTGCATCCATCACCCTCCTTCATCCACGCGATGCTGGGAAACATGCATGAAAGAAAGTCGAAGAGCGCCGGGGCAGACGCACTCAGCTCTGTCAAGGAAAATCCGGATGACCAGAAGAAACCTTTGGCCTGAGGTGGTTTGAATCATACTCCCCACATTTCCAAATCCCTGCTGTGCGAGTGTGTCACGTTTGCAACAATGTTCAACAGTGTGTGAAATTGATTCATGTATATTGCTGTGTAAAAGCTTTTGTCTCGCTCCCTTCCGTTCAACCTCTCCTATAAATAAGACATTATGAAACCCTCTGGTCCCCAATGGCTCTAAATTCCAAAGAAACAAAAACATGACACCAGTAATGAGACTATTTTTTTCAAAGTCTGAACAACCACTTCTGCCTGTCATTAAAAGAAAAGAAACAGACCAAAAAAAAAGAAGCTTTCACATCCCAGAAATGTCATAACTTTAGAAAATCTGCGAAATTTTCATACACAGGTAGAAATATCTGGATGTCCGCACACACCTGCCTGCTCTGTGCTGTCTGTGCTGTCAGTGCACAGAGCCTGGTCTCCACATCTACATCTCGAGTTTATAAACTCAAACTGAGTCAGTCTGTTTCACTGTCTACACACAAGAGTCCCCGCGGACCCACCCGCTGGCACTTAACCGTCCACAGATGGCAGAGACGGAGAACAATAGCTCTGTTTGTCTTAAACAATGTTAACGCAACGGGAGCTTTATTCACATGTTGATTCAGGCTTTACTTTAATGGGAGAGGAGCTTCTCATCAGCTCAGTCAGCAAATACATTATGATTTCTCGCAAACAAACCAGAACACACAGTAAAGTCAAGAATTTATGTGAGGTTGTCGGCCGTCCTTCTGTTCTTTGTTTCGGTTTCTTTAGTTTTAAAGCTGTAGTTTATCCCTGTTAGCTAGCAAATCCACTTAGAACAACTAAAGTCATTTTTGCATTGAAGATTTTAAAAGAATGAAACAAAAACTGGGATCATCATTTCAGAATGAACAGAATGAAAGGCATGAACTACTATTTCGCTATAGATCCCATTTTTAAGGAAGTTTGGACAGAGACGTTTTCCCCAGTTTCCACTATTTATGCCAAGCTAAGCTATACTACCCTGAGTACTTGTAAAGTTAGTGGTACCAGTCCTGCAATGTACCTGCCACCGAGAAGATGTCAGATGCGACACTATTTCTTTAAAACTGATGTTAGATGTCAGATTGGTGGCTCCATTGGTGTAGTGGTTGACACTTTGGTCATACATGTGAAAGGTCCCTTGTTAGAGACTGGAAGGAGACACAAACCCAGCATTAGTGGGCCACAAGCTAGTTCACTTCTACTCTTGGCCCCAAGCCCAGATAAAAACGGGAGCGCTGCATCAGAAAAATCTGTGCCAAATCAAACATGCAGATCCATCCCTTGGGAGATTAAGGAGCATCTTAAAATATGCCTCTCTCTGTTAACTTTTACTTTTGGACAGAGCCAGGCTGCCTCGCCCTTGTTTCCAGTCTTTATGCTAATCTAGCTGCTTAGTGTGTATAATATTTACAGAGACATTTAGTTTAGTCAGAATTTCCTGATTATTAATATTATTTAAGAAAAAATGGTACCGTCTCCAGTTGTTTCCAAGAGTTTGTCTCTTGCAGTATAAGTGTTCCTTCTGGTCCGTGAGTGGGTGGTGCTTTTACAAATATTTCCACAATCAAGCACATGGTAGAGGTATGTTCGCGGGGCGGGAGACAACTGACTTGATTGCATTTCCTTTTCTGGAGTGACTGACAAAAAGCTTGGATGAGGCAGCCCATGAGGGCCCTTCAACAGTGAACTTGAGTTCATTTATTTGTGATATAATCAATGTTATTGTCTTGTAATTTGATACTGGAGTAAGCGGTTTATTTTCAAGGCAGTTTGCTGTTCATTATCTTGTTTTAATCAGTTGTAATTATCATGGCTTGTTCTTGGGTTAATTTTAATAACAGTTCATCCAGGGATACACTTTTCCTGGCTATGTGTGTGCATGTTTTATAAAAGATTTTTCATGCCTACTATATTTAATATTAGACATTGAGAATTGGTATATTGAATGAATCCCATTACTAAACATACCAGTGATGCTGTACTGCTAAAATGCTTCCTGTATTTAGAAAGTCCTGGCTGAATTGGAAAAGATGACACTGACTATAAAGCGGTTTTCTAGGCTCGCAAAGCAGCGGGTGATGCCGCCGCCTGTTACATCGCTCTTAATACAGAATCTAAGCTTTGCTTCAAGTGATTTTCCTCTCTGAATAATGCTTCCACACATTTATGTGTATTTGTGTCTCCTAACTGCAAGTCCAGAAATATGAATATAGACCCTACATTTGTGTGTCAACTTAATCCTGAAATAAATCCTTGTTTTCTAAATTACTTTTTATATCTGCTCTTTTTCTCCCTTCCTACCCACAGGCATCAGCCTCCTCCTCCCAACACACACACTTTTATGATCTAAAATAGTCAATTTGTTTACTGTAGGCGTGATGGTACCTAATGGTACTTAGTAGGAGTGAAATTGTTGAAATTTTGTCAGATTGAGTAAGTCTGTAAAGAGCTTCCCTGTTGTGTCTAAGCAGCAGGTCTGATCCTGTTAGTTCTGCTCAGTCAGGACAGGGAGGGGAGGACTGACTGCAAATATGGTGCATCTAATATGAGGCCATATATACATTTCTCTTCATTTTTCACACTTCTTGAAGATATCACAGAAGCAAGCTTGCAATTTAGTTACGCGGTATGGCTCTATGATTTGCCAAAGTGTAACCCCATTTCTTTGGACTGGGGGAGGAAGCCAGAGTAATCAGAAAGAATCCACAAAGAAAATCTGCAGACTGGATTAGAATCCAGGACTAACCAAAGTTAGCACCCTATTTAATATCACATCAGGCTGACAAATAAACAGCCTAATCAAAATAAATTGCTAGTGCTAGTCAATCTGTTAGCTGCGGTGCTGTTAGTGTGATACCATGAGAGAGTTGTTTGACATATTGGTTGTTGGATGCTGCTAGATTAAATCTGTCCCCCGCATCAAAAGCCTCAGTCGATGGTAGTTTGCATGGAAGGCGTTAACCTGTCTGCAAACAAATTCTAACTACTAGCTGTGTAGTGGCAAAACTTGACACAAACCGGACATGGAAAACATTCCCCTTAAAAGCAAAAGCTGTGCCAACATGTTTCAAGAGGCACAAGTTTTACTATAAAGGAATAGGGTCTCCAGTGGGTTTCCAATTTGAGTTGCACTTTTCACAGTTTCACTCCAAATTGGAGAGTAGCCAAGTGTTTCCAGACAAGTTGGCGCCTTCCATGCAAACTACGTGACACAATCTGCTAGCGGCCAAAGGAGCTGCTAGGAGGTCTTGGTCAACCAGTTAATAAATGGCAAAAAAGAATATGTGCATATTTTTAGGAAATACATATTCTTAGTAATGTGCATTTTTTTCCAACGTTTGCCAAATGGCTGCAGACCAGTCAACCTACACTGTCACCATGATTGTCAATGCATCCAAAAGGGTGAACAAGTTAACATCACTTGTGTTTGCAAAACCTCGCCACCTTCTAATCCAGTGTCAAAATTCTGTAATAACAGATACTTGTTTGATCAAAACTGAAATGCTGAAAATAAGAACATTCCTATCAGCCTTAGCTATAAATTATCCTTAGTGCTGATTTACTATTAGCAAAATAAAGATGTGGAATTGCACCTGCTAAATATTAATATGTGAGCATTTAGCATTTAGGTCAGCCTCAGAGACTCACTGGTACAACTGTAGTTTTCTCCTAATACATACATAAAAATATAAATAAAAAAAAGTAAACTTCCACTTACTCAACAGCTCTCAATATTTTCTGTATTCAGCAATGCCAGTAGCTGTGTTATTTTTTTATTATGATTTTTTTTACGTGCAACAAATTTTAAATGACTCATACTTAATGTTTGGCTGTCTTCTGTTTACAGAGCAGGGGGTGGCTGGCATATCCTCTCTGGATGCTTGTTCTTTATGGCGAGCTGGGGAATCAGCAGTCCACGCATGTAATAAAGGGGTAAGTGCAAACTATAAAAAATGTAGACTCATGATCACTCTCTGACTGAGGCCCTTAGGCAAGACACCTACCAAAGTTAATAATGCTAAGTAATTTTCAAAATAGACCTGTATTAAAGGCATCAGATGTCTTCATAATGAATATTGGACAGCTTTCGAACTCATCAGAGATTTGGATATTATTTCATACACTTATAATCTTCTTCCAACTTCTGCTCAACTTTATTTTCATGCTCCCTCAAAGCTCCCAATGGGTTTTTCTGAGATCGTTAACCCTTCTGTGCAATAAAGTAATGGCACAAATTGCAAAAGGCAAGTTGCTACAAGACAAAGAGAAAGGAATGACAAAGCGATCTCATCCTTTGATGCTTTGACTCTCCAAATTTCTGGCCCTTTTATCTTTGTCAGATTTTCATGTATAATCCTCGGTGACACCCTTTTTCCATCCCCGGAAAATCTGTGGTTTGTTCACGTTATTTCAGCTCTCATATCTTATCTTTACACCTCTCCTCTTACTTCCTCTCCCTCTGTTTTTCCCTCAGCCTTTGGCTCCCCCCTGCATCTGAAACACAGTAATTATTCATATGTATCGACTGGTATCTCCACAGAACAGATCGCTCATTCTTCTCCATCCTTTACACACAATCCGCCCCCCTCTCCATCTCCATCGGTTTCTGCTCCACTCATGTTGTGTTGAATCATTATTTTCTAGCATGTAAGTCTCAAAAATGTACAAGCCCCCTGTTGGTTTGAGTCTGAGTTTAAGCTTTGAAGTGTGCATGTGTTAAGAACCACATTTGAAAGCTGCAACTGATTCTCTGTATTTTTAAAAAAGACAGAAAGCCTGAAGAGTAAGGCCCTGCTTTCTGGAACCTTGCTTTTTAATAGCAAATACTTTTATATTGACTTTTAATACATATACTCTCAAATAATGATGATCAACTGCAGTAAAAAAAAAAGGTAATAATTTAAACCCTTTAGAGGGGTTGATATGGGTTGAAAAGTTGCCTGAGATCCAGGAGAATTTAGATCTTGTTAGGCTCTTGGGAAATTTGCCTCAAGTAGTTTATATTGGCTGTGAGTAGTCATGTAAATGCTTCCCAAACAAATTTGAGCAGGGACACTGTGCTATTTAAAATTGGGGAGTGTGACTGCAATGTGATTTAATAGAAAAAACAAAACAAAAAAAACCCAAGACAAATAGCTAGAGGTGATATGTGACAAACTAAACCAAGTTATAGTGTTAAATTGAATTTGCTGGAAGTGCAGAATCTTATCAGTCGCTAATGATGCCAACATGCTGCAAACAGCTATTGACTTGCTGGCCAATTAAGTCATGTGCTCTGTGTGAACCAATTTCGTTTTACACTTTCAGAGAAACAGCCCTCTGGTCAGTCCTCTCCTTGACTTGGTTTTTAGGGTTCAAGTGGAATCCGGATAAACCGAAGAAAATAAGAAAATGTTGCAGGGTATGTAATATAACGTGCCTAGAAAGTATTATTGTAAGTTGGAGCTATGTATGTATAAAGGAAAAAAATAAAAAAAATAAAAAATAAAATAAGCATTAGCTCACATTTGGGAGATGTCATTTAGCTTAAAAAAGCTTAGAAGATTTGAGACACCTTACTCTTTTAATTAAATTATTGTATAACTGCATGTATCAAGGCTTAGCTGTACTTTGTGTTTAGTGAGGAGATGTTGACCTGCTGAAATGTTAAAGTATGTTGGTTAACGTCACAGCATGCTATCATCATTAACATGCTAACATTAATGTTTACCTCTTAGTACCAATCTATTTGTTTACCTGGTAAATCCTTCTACACTGCCAATTTTTGAGCAACCAAAATAGGCACAAAGGTACATGTTAAGCCCCTGAAGGTTATTTTCTATATCTGATATTATGACAGTATCATATTACCAACCAACCATTTACCAAAGGGCTAAAATGGTGCATTTATAGCAATTATGCACCTATAACACTTTATACAAGCATTGTTCCATTTTTATTTCATGACAAAGTGGTGCGATGGTTAGCACTATGGTCTCATAGCAAGAAGGTCTTGTGTTTGGCTGGCCTTTCTGTGTGCTGTTTACATGTTCTTCCAGTGCCTGCGATCTCTCTGCACTTTACCTTTGCATTTGCTTGTTGGGTATATTTGTGCTTCTGAATTGGCTACAGGTGTGTATGTAAGTGAGAATGGTTGTCTGCCTATGTATAACATCCATTTACTATATTCACTATATTTAGAGACTGTATGAAAAGCTTAATATCTGATAAATGACTATACAGAATTCAAGCTCTAGGCTAATGTAAATTATCCCAATCTACAAGATCATCTTTCCTTTCAACATGTCATTTCATGCATTTTTTAAGGTGCATGTTTTAGATATATGACATCTATGGTTTTTTTAGACAACCAGACAATGACTGGTTGATGTGGTCCCTTAATTACACAGATGTAAATCCATTTTGCTTTATATAAACACACAATGACTCCTATATTTATCTATTTATTTATATAAACAACATGAACCACTGCTATTTTTGACTTTTCTCATAGTGATTAGCTTAACAACTGCACAAACACAGCAAACAATACTGCAGCATGGGCTACACTGACAGTTTTAAAAGCAGTGTCCAGTGTATTATATAGCCAAAGCTAATTTCCAACACCAGTCCATTCATGTACACTATAAATGGATGACAACACTTAAAGTGTCAGATTAGAGCTGGGATGTAATTCTGTCATTATTCTTGGCATTTATAGACTCCAGTCCACTTATTAAAAAAAAATAATGGTTAACTCTTAAAAATAAATCCTTACCTGCAGCAACAAATATGGACATGGACCTCTTCTTGCAAGCTAAAGAGCAGGTTACATTTGACAGTATCTGTGCATAGTCTGTCTGTGTCAGATCCCAGATACGAGAACAACAAGCCATGATAATTCCCAGTCATTTCAACCACAGCACGAATGTTAGATAAAAGCGAAGAGGAGTGCAGGCTTTATTACAGCCAGTGATTCACACCCAGATGTGTTTCCACATAGCTCAGGAAAACAGGAGAATGAGAAGAGTACAAAAAGACAGAAGTTCAAAGCAGAAAAACTACCGGACATTCCGGTTTATTTAATGCCGTTCTTTCCCAGACTGCACCTTCAGCTCCAACCCTTTTCAATTTCTGTTTTGTTTTGTAAAAACTTTCACTGTCACTTATTTAAGAAGGCTCCCACACTAAAATCAATGAGGTCTCTGGTTAACTGTATGTTTTTTGTGTCTGCCTTCCCACATTCACGGGTTCTAAATTTGCCTTCTTTACACTTGATCTGACACTTTGCTTTAAGACCGTGCAATGCTATCTTTTTTTTTATCTCCACGGTTTCCTCTCAGCAGGGCGAGACAAAGACACGCTGTGTGATCCCGGTGATAGTCCTACTGATTCAAGGCCACACAAAAACCTTCGAGGCTGGGGAATCGACAAGTGTCACCATAGCAACCCCCTCAGGGAATCTGCGGCACAGCGGATCTGACTCCCGATCAGGCGACAGCGATCCCTCTCCGAGAGATGTGGGTGTCTGTGTGAGAGGGCAGCAGGATCACAGGCTTGTTGTAATTTATCTGTGCTGGCTGGTAGCGCTCAGCTCCCCAGCATGGGTGGCACACTGCTCTATTATTTATCAGACAGATGACTGGCTGTGGCAGAATGGCGAGCCAGGAGGTGTGTGCGCTTTGTGCACCAAGCAAATGTTTATAGGGCAAGAGTTGAAACAGTGGAAACATTTCTACAGCATGTTTCCAAAAGAGGGTACACGGCTGGGGCTGCGTTCACTTCATTACATAAATTGCATTTCATACTCTTGTGTTGGGAATTATAATTCAAAGACCTCATCTTGGCTTCACTTCCAACCCACCTGGATGTGTTCTCCAGAGTGTTCTGGACTTCGCTCATCTGCTCTTTCCCAAAATACACCACCGTCAGATGGACCCGGCCGTCCTGACGCACGCAGACTTCCCTGTACATAAACACAAACATGCAAAGGAAGCGATATTAAGGATGAAAGTGTGCACATGAGGGGGTTTTAAAAATACAGCTTTGGTTGGAGGATCTATCCGTGCAGTGCCAAAACACAACAACTGTAATAATGAAATGAATAGCTGCTTATGTGGTTCATCAAAAAAGTCAAGTATTTTCTGATTTCTGCTTTATAAAGCTGAAATTCTTTGGGTTTTGGCCAACAGACTGAACATGCATAAAATGACTGGATCTTGGAACCTAAACATTCACTATTTCCTGATGATTTATTCTAAAAAAGGGAAATAAAATTCCTCATTTCTATCTGTATTCAAGGCTTTCCCCCATTTTGACCCTGTGTTAACACACAGAGGAAACTCTTATTGTGAGTAAAATAGATGCCAGGTGGGGAGTAAAAGAGACACCAGGTGGAGATGCCTGAAGGCTCTTTGATGGAGATGTGTCAAATATATCACAAGCACACACTGCAGATAATTCACCTCTCCCACGAGGTACGCATGCAAATGCGCAGATGTGCACACGCAGTTTGTCAACACCTTCCCCAAAGGAACGTTAGGGTGGGGGATTCATAGCACTCAGCAACATGAGGCAAAAATGCTTGAAAAAAAATGTGCAGGGAATACCGAGCCAACATTTTTGCTGCAATTATTGACGCTGTCGCATAAAAGGCCCTCTATAAATGTTGGTCTAGAAGTAATTTGGAATAAATTGATTTTTTGTAAGGATCTGATGAGACAGTCTAATTTTGTGCTGGGGCCACAGAGCAGACAAAAAACCCATCTCTTAATTATTTGATTGTGTAAAAAGCAAGAAATCAATTTAAAAATCTGCCATTGTATCTCTATAGTCTTTCCTTTTAGCATCAAATATTAAGCATATTTTCAAGTCCAACTGTGGACAAAAGAACTCATAATAAGCGTGGATTTACCCAATGCTATCTCAAACACACACACACATACACACTCTTCTCTTACTCGGTGCACTTTTATAATAGATGAGGGTGAAGTGTTTGCTCAGCGACTCCCCAAGTCTTTCAAGTAAGTACGCTTCTTGCCGTGCTGTATATCAAGTACCGCTGGTCTGCCAGGGGGGCATTTTAATGGGCTGCAACACTGCCACTAAAGTAGGATTTACCATGTAAAAAGAGCTGTGATAAGCAGCAGCAGCAGCACAATAAATCACAGACATTAAGGAAGACATTTCCTCAGATGATGGTGTGACGGGCTGCAGGGCTGAACCAAGCATGTTTTGCTCTCAGGTGATTAGTTTTGACAGTTGTGAGTGTGAATTATTACGAAAATGACGGAAATGACTCATTTTATTTTCACCTTAGAAAACTCCATTAGCCCTGACCCTTTTCCTTAAAAAAAAAATCGGCTGTGATTTTGTCTCATGCGCGCACCCGCTCGGCTCTACTTGTGGTTGAATCTACAGTGTAGTGTATTTGAAGTGTTAGTCATACGCGTTGAAAGTGAGTATGAAAATAGATTCCCTACGGTAATGAGGTGACAAAAATGGCTGTGATCACCAAGAACATCTTTATTCATGTTCTGGTCTGAGTCATTTTAAGTCTCTCAGATTTGTTTACATTCAGATTATGCCTACCAGCACCAAAATAAATTAACTGATAAGACAATGCATGCAGTTTCAAAAATGTTAATTACATGCCCTCCCCC
>VUQG01008748.1:48796-61844 GCA_015106755.1 Etia nguti | reverse complement strand
AGAAACTCAGGAGAGTCTTCTCCAAGCACGACATCCTAGTGCACTTCAGACCCAGCCACACACTCAGACAAAAACTGGTTCATCCCAAAGATAAAACTCCTAAACATAAACTTAACAGCATAGTGTATGCTGTACAGTGTAGCGAGGAATGCTCAGACCTCTACATTGGAGAGACCAAACATCCATTTCATAAACACATGGCACAACATAGAAGAGCCACCTCGACAGGACAAGACTCAGCAGTCCATCTGCATCTAAAGGACAAAGGTCACTCTTTCGAGGATGCCAATGTTCACATTTTGGACAGAGAGGACAGATGGCTTGAAAGAGGAGTGAAAGAAGCCATTTATGTCCACTGTGAGCGACCATCTTTGAACAGAGGCGGTGGCTCACGACACCAACTGTCTGCCATCTATAATCCAGTTTTGAGATCCCTTCCCAGACGCCTTAACGCCCACTCACACCCTGGGCCATCTGACCTGAGGAAATCACATGATAGGGTGGTGCCAGGTTTCACAATGAGCTCACCCGAAACCCTGGCTGATTGTGACCCACACCCGTTTTCACACCTTGGCTCATGTGATTAGGTAGAGGATCATCAGGGGGTCCTTTGTCCCTCTTTTGGGGGGATACTCCCACAGAGTTTAAATCTGTGACTCTCCACCATTTGACCCTAGAACTGAAGAAGCTTCTCGGATGAGAGGTGAAACGTCTTCAAGCAACTTAAAGAAGTCCAGACGCTTTTCTTTCCAAGCTCCTTAGAAGGTACTGGTAATGTATTGTACCATTTAAAATAAATATATATGTATAAAAAATGCAAAATCATACTTTTGTTGTATAAACATTGACTTGGTTTGTCTTTTAGTCAGTTGGGTTAACACTTGTATGCATATTGCTAACCCCAAAATTGGGTTTTATCTGACGGACATGTTTTGTCCCTTATCTCAAGAATCACTGTCATGCTTTTGTCAGGAGCACAGGGTGTGTAGTTAACCATTTAATATAGTTTTTACGCTGTCATGAACTACAGTCTGAAATCACTAAATGTTTCTTACCTATTGGCAGCGATGTACCCCATAAATATGATGCTGGCGTACATGTTGAGGAAAAAAGCAGAAGCTCCAACTGTACAGTAGAGCAGCTGAACCGTGGGAGAGCTGATGGCATAGTGGGTGATGCGCAGTGGCAGACAGAGGCAGAGCAGAAAGTCAGCAACTGTCAGGTTCTTCAGGTAGACCATCAAGCTACTCAATGCCTGCTGCCGAGCTTGACAACAGTAAAACTTCATGATGAAGGCATTGAGGGGTAAACCCACCTGAAGAGACACAGAGAGGGTGGAGAGGACAGGACTTTGGTAGATGCACAGAGAACATTGAACCAATTTCTAACTAAACTTAATCTACAAATTTTAAACTTACCAGAAACACCAGACTGTAGACCAGCATAAAGAAAGGGTTAACTGATGTGTCGACAATATCACACGTCTTGTTCAAAGGCGATGTCTCGTTTTTTGGGTAAATCATTTTCTGGAGATGGAAAAAAAACACTTTAAAAAAACACTATTTTAAACTGAATTCATAAATCCTAGGTTCATCTTTGAAACGATTCACCTCCACGGTGCCTTGGTTTGTTGTGTTAAATCAGTATTGGACCAATTTTAAATATTGTGCTACATGTTATGTACAGTCTGTAGTTGTGGAAGGAAGCATTCATGAGTGAAGACAAATCAACCCTTTAATGAATCTTTTTACAATCCATTAAGCACAAGCTGAAGCGGTGAACTCTAGGCAGAATCTGGACTCATCGTTGAACATAATGTTCCTCTACACGCTCAAATTCCAGTGCACATGGTACTGACACCAGGCCTGACAGTGAAGGGCAGTCATGGCAGACCTCCTGGGCCCCTAAGAGCTTGGCTATTGGATTTACAGAATCTACTCAGATTGCCTGCAAGTTTATATATTTAAATGTCTTGATGCATGCTCAGTCATCCAGGTAAGTAAATCCCAAAAAGTCGATTCTGTTCATCTGGACGTAGCGTTTTCAGTGGAAGAAATGTTTTGTCACTCATCTAAGTGACTTCTTCAGTCTCAGCTGACTGCAGGTTTGTAGATGAACTGACCTCCCAGCCCATTGTTCCTTCAGTGGGCTGGTTTCAGTCATTGTGCAAATGTACTCTTTATAAGATTGGGGAAACCTGCAGTCAGCTGAGACTGAAGAAGTCACTTGGATGAGTGACGAAATGTTTCTCCCACTGAAAACGCTACATCCAGATGAACAGAATCAACTTTTGGGGACGAATAAGGATTATTTTTTTATCCGTGGTTCATGCAAAGCTATGCTAGTAAAGTACAAAAATTTAAATTTGTGATTCTGGAAATTGCTATAGCTCACCTTTCCTTTCATTTCACTTTCAAGCCGAGTTTTATTTTGATTTAAGTTTTTCGTTTGAGCTTTTAATAACAGACGACGCAAAGAGACCAAAACAAAAAAAACAACACATATCTTTTAATTTTATCAAAGATTCCTGGCAGCCACCCGTTCTTCCCCATACTGAATTCTAACACGACAAAAACAGTGAAATGGATATAGAGAAGTCAAACTCGTTACCAAAAGTTTCCCCATTTTTTTCCTTCCCTCTCCAGGATCATTGTCATGGCAGCATATGGACAGACTCAGTACAGCCCTGCCCTCCAACCTGCAGGACCATACGCATCGTACACGCACCACACACAGGGCTACAGCATGCCATCTTACAGTAAGTACAAACAAACATGGTGTTATGAATATACAATGCAATGACATTCTAAAACAGTGACTTGAGGTGGACACTAGGGGAACAAACATTTTGTAATATACACAACAAACCGGGGCATTGTGCTACGAAGATAAATTGCCATTTTACTTACACCAATAAGCCACAGCATTAAAACAATATTTTGTGGGTCTTTCTCATTCAAGTCAAAACAGCTGTGATTAGTCAGGGCATAGACACTAGCTCTCTGGCTGCGTCTTGTGATGTTTGGGCCTCTGTGGAACAGTTTGTACTAGGCATCCCGCAGATTGGTTGATTTGACTAGGATTTGGAAGGATCAGGGACCAAATGATTACTTTTGGGTCTTTGATGCATTCTTAGAGCTGTTTCTGTGGAGTTTTTGCAGGTCGTGAGGTGCATTGTTCTAGACTGCTGCCTTTGAATGAGTCTACATGTGTCGAAGTGGGTGGCATGTAGCAAACTAACATCCAGGAAGGCCAGAACCACAGGCTTACCAGCAGAACACTGCATTATAACAAGCTGATCACGTCACTTGTCACTTGTTTTAGCATTGTGGTTAATCTGTGTAGACTCTGTTCACTGTTCCTGAGGAAAATGGATTTCAAGAGATCGACAGATCTAGACACTCAAATGTCAAACCTTAAAAGTCAAACTCGGTGTGTTCTGTAGGTTTAATTATCTCAACTGATTAACATAAATTAGACAAAACCGGTTTCTGACTTCAACATCGAAACTCTAGTAATAGCGTGTTTGGTGTAATTGATAATAAAAATAACTTACAGTATTGTTGGTTAGTCTTGCCCTGAATGCAACATTAATTTTCTGTTTTTTAATGTTATTTTAGATATTAAAACTGAGGATGGCCTAGGTCACTCACCAGGACAGACAGGACTACTGGGCTACTCCAACTTCAGCAGTACTCCATCAAGTCAAAGTCTCTACAGCTACTCTCATACACATGGTTAGTCTGAAACACTGTATGTACTGAAACTAAGGATTCGCTACCACACACAACAACACATAGACCTTTTATATGGCATCTCTGATATTGCGTTACTGGATGGAGCATCCGTACTCGCCGTCGTCCTTAACTCCTCTCCTCTCTCTGCCACACCTGTTCTCCATTAGCTGCGGTCTGGACTCCTGGCGTCAAAAGTCTCCCCACCCCTCCTCTTTTTCATGGGGTCAGGCCCCCTTTCTCCACTCAGACTAACATCACAGCATGAAGCGCTTGTGTCAATTTCTCTGGAGATGGAGTCAAAAAAAACATGTAGATGATAGGAAGAGAAAATGAGAGGATAGAGGAAAAATATGAATTGTAGAGATAACAAAAACTAGGCAGAGGGTCTTGTTGGCAGTCAAATGATTCGACTAAGATGTAGCATGCTTGTGAGTCTGTTCAGCACTATGCCCATGCATGTCTGTGTGTGTTTGTGATTGAGTGTGTGTGTCTGTGCTGTACACATTCCTCAGTCGTCCGGCGCCCAAAGCATGACTCGCTCAGTGCGACTTTATGGCTTTGAAACCAGCGTGAAATTGACCTTGTGTGTGAGAGGGGAGAGGTTAAGGGGCATTTTACGGAGGGTTGAATGGGTTTAATATTGCAGACAGAGCATGAGCTATTTCCACTGAATGAAAGAGACAAAGGGAAGATGAAACAATTTAGAGCAAAGAACCGATGAGTGGACATGACTTTGCAGTGCTTTTAAAATGCTGTTATTTTGCACTCTACACCAATTAATTCTTAATATTATAACAATACACCAATTAATTCAGATACTATTAAAGACATTAGTCGTTCCTCTGCTTACATTCTACATCTGACAAATTTCATGTGACTTTGATTATTGACTAAAGTGATTGTCCCATATATTTAAAATAAACTCCTCTATTAAAAAACAGAACATCTATTTAAATTTTTAATTTTAAAATGTTAACAAAATGTAAACATTTTAAATATATAAGATTTTTTTTAGCTTAAGAGTTTTTATAACATTAGCCACTACTAATATTTCAGGCTAGAGAACATAGTTGATTTCACAATAGTAATCCTGGGTACTTTAAAAAAAAATGAAAATAATATTTTTCAGAATAACAACACAGTACTTCTTGAATCTTACTGTCTTTCTTCTTCTTCATCAGCATGTAAGAACAGACAAGAACATTTGGTGCATATGATAATTACAGTAGTTATGGTACTAAAAAAAATATTCTTCATTTTAGAGGTAAGGTATTGTATGTAAAGCATCTGTTCGCATGACATTGACTTCTGTGCGCTTGAAGTGATTTAGCCATTTCTTTGACAGTTTTTAATTATAAAATGTACCTTAATTTATTAATGAATTTTAGTTCTGCTGACTTGACCAGCTGGTGAAGTATTACTTTTAATCTTTCTGCCAATGATTGGACAATTTTTAAGTGCCACAGTTTACCAGGAAGTTTTTTTGTTAGTTTTTTTTTTTTGTTGTTGTTGTTGGTGAAATCAAGTCGAGACAAGTTCGGAACTGACATTTCTCACATGTATCAGCAGGAGACAGTTAACATCAGTCATGTTGTTACTGAACTAGATGGAGTGTCTATAAGGCTGGATACCAAATGACTACTCACTAGCAGGGATAATTACCTTGTGATATTCTCACTTCAACAAAATCAGACACCACACAGACTTTGTACAAGGTTAAAAGCCATCTAATGTTATGAACTTGCATTGTCACAAAGCATCTCTAAGTTCATGGCTGCAGTTAAAATGAGCACTAAACTGTCATGTTGTGAATAAGCAGAATTCATTGTTTGTGAATAACTATAGGTTACTCTATTGCCAAAATAGTCCTTTCAGTTAGCTAACGGCCTAACGGATCTTTTTTTTATATATATATATAGTCGACTGATTAGCTGTTTCCATAGCTTTTAATTTACCCTAATCTTCTTCGAAGGAGAATCTCTAGTCTTTTACACAGTTAAAACTGTGCTCTGCTTAAAATCCATTGTTATCCAATATGAATGTCATGCTTTATCTTTCTCCACTCACCCACTGACTCCAGATCAATTACCTGTCAACTCTTTGCAGACAAGTCAATTTTTGTTTTCCATATAACTTTCTTTTAGGAGAATATTCAGATGTGAGGCATTACACAGGAATGTAAATATTCATGTAAACACACTTTTGATGAAACCTCTCAGAAACTGCAAAGCCTTCAGTGACTGTGCTTTGTTAGATCACCCTTGAACCAACAAACAGTTTTTAACATAGTGTACTTAAAGCTTGAAGGACACTGTTCCCAAACAAAATACAGTTGTTTGAATATTTGTATGCATAAATCATTAACTGAAAACTTCAAACGGTAATAAACTGCCACGACAACCAAATGTTTGTAGGATTTCAGAATGTTTCCATGTCATCCATTATACTGTACACAATACGCAAGCTACACACACTGAGATACACACACACACCACAAAAAGCCTTCAAAAAACTTACTGTACACTGTGTGTACAACTCAAACCAAATGGGGGCTATGGGAGCTTTTTGTGTTTACTCCAGAGACGTCCTGTATTTTTCCTTTAGTCACTCTAAAGGCTGTTGTGTTATTTGAGACCGTTTCATTGTGATTCTTCCACTGAGTCATTATTCTACTGTTTGTCATGCACCGTGTCATGGTGAAGAAGGAGCAATGATCTTATGAAACAATGATCTTATGAAACAATGGAATAAACGTAAGGTAATTATATATAGGAAGCTAGGAAGCTAGCAGTGTCTGTTAATTAACTTCCAAACTATGCCATGTAATTACTTGTTGCTTAAAACCACCCATTCAATAAACCGTACAGGTGGAAATAAAACAAATACTAGGCATGTCATTTGATCTATTTTTCATGTGAATGCAGATAGCAATAGACACAGTCATCTACATAACAAGCTGCATAACAAGAAAAGGCTTTTAATTTCACTAAAATGGGAACATTAAAAGGTCGAACTGCTTTTAAAATGTTTCGACTTTTACTTTACAGTTACTACAACTGGCCTGTAACTCAGTTGGTTTAGCAAAGACTGCAAAATATGTCAACTGTCATCTTCTTCGGTTCACAACATGCGTAACTGTCTGTTTGTAAATTCTGAAAATGTCATTGTTTTACATAAAGTTAGTATGCCCATTTTAAGGAGCCACACACAACATACTTTTTTGCACAGTTAGTAGAAGTTCATTTGATCCTCTTTGGCTAATTGCCAGCATTTTTGCATTTTTGGGGGGTTCATTTTAATTTGCTTTGTTTAAAGCTATATCAAGATAATGGTTAAACTAAAGGGAAGGAATGAAAATTAAAAAATATCCAGTTCTGTGGTCGAAGGTGATAAAATTACAGGAGAAGTAGTTAATCAGACAAACAAACAGTATGCACAGACCTGACAGGAAGATGCAGGGTGAGACAGCATCACTGTGGGGCAAAATCCCTTGGAGGAAGACATTCCTGCCTTGGCTTGATTAGATTCGAAGATTCCCAGAGCAGCAGAAGCAGCAGACTTTCCCACCTGTATTGTCATGTCAATAATAAATCACACTCTAACCTTCTACAGCACTTAGCTGTCACAGAGGAGTCAAAGTTTACTGCTCAGTACTTCCTCTACTCAGATCACAGATCAGATTGGATCTTGCGAAATTATATATGAAGCGGATTCAACAATACCAGATGGAACAGAGTCAAATATCCCTCCAGTTTGGAATTGTATCATTTTTTTGAATCCTTCATGGGTGATTTATACCTAAAAAGCTAACCCTTGTCTTTGCACCATTCCTTAGGTAGTGGTATCTCATCTGGAATTTTTCAAGGCACCCATGCAATCTCAAGTTCAACCCCTTTCAACCCTGCACAACAAGTGAGTATCTAAGTTCTTACTATCAACCATGAACAAAATGTTTCTTTGTATATAGTTATTTGCAGAAATAAAAGGGGAACTCTAAAAGTCCTGTAATGTAATCGGTTATCAACTGATGTTTGACGTCACTGACTAATATTCTTGTCTATGTTGGCAGGAGTTTTCAGCGTATTCAAGCTACAGTCAGAGTCAATACTCGCCGTATTATAATTCACATCACTACAACAGCCCCTACCTAACCAGTAGCAACATCAGCCCTGCTGCGATCACTGCTCCATTAGCCTATCAGCACCCAGAACACCCAATTATGTTGCCCAATCACAGCCCAGAGTCACATACAGGTAAAAGGTTCTCTATTTATTTCTTCTTTTATTTCTAGACTTTTTTTAAGAATATTTGAATAATTTAATCACTTTAATTGTACTACGTGTCACTTTTTTTTATCATTGTGACATTAAGAAAACTGAAATATTCAAAATTGTACTTCCATGGTGATTCTGCATTAATGAAACCGCACTTCCTACTAATCATCTCAGTTGTGATGAGTAAATTGATTCTCATTATAAAACCATGTAGTTGCCAATTTGAACATACAAATTGTTGTTTGGAACCTTTTTTTAAAAAAAATTTTTAAATAAAGAAAAGAAATAAATAAATATTTGTGTCTTTTAGGAGAGTACCACCCACCGCCCAGTCCCCCCACACCAGGTAAAGAGGAGGGGGTCCCAACACGAAGGGGTTCAGATGGCAAGTTAAGAGGAAGAAAAAGAGCCAGTGACCCCGCTCCACCTTTGGACTCTGATATTGAGGTAAACACATGGACACACATTGTTGGAAATTAGCAGCATTTCTCTACAATATTTATCTTTCTCTCTCACACACACTCACAAACTGTCATGTGGTTAACATTACATATCTGTTATTTCACTGCAGCGAGTGTTTATCTGGGATCTGGATGAAACCATCATTATTTTCCATTCGCTCCTCACGGGAACTTTCTCCTCACGATTTGGCAAGGTATGGCGATATGACCATTCTCGTTGTCATTTACTGTAAGAAGTATGTACTGAAGCTATAATCACACACATTATGCCAGCGATAAGGCTGATGGACACATAATCCTAACAACAAACGCCTAACCCCGCTTTCTCTCAGCAATCAAATGCTTATTTAACTTAGTGGTCAACAGTTTGGCTGCCTGAGACAAGTGACCTTTGGGTCTCATCCCTGAGCATTTTCACACGCTGGCTGTTTTTCCTTTCTGCCCTCCTGTTTCTTTTCATAATGCAGCAGGGCTGTTTAGCTACCCCGACAACCTGCGGCGTGATTGACAGCCAGCGGGACCTTTACATAACAGACAGGCAGCTGACGAGGGGCGGACAGTGGTGCATTTCTTGTTTTTGGCCGGGGATCTGTGTTTTGAATTCTCACGGTCCCCCTGCGGGTTGACACAAGGCTGATGGGAGTTTGAGAGCAGCGTTTCTGATGGGCTCAGATCGGTTGTTTCTTTTTCTTTCTCTTCTGCCACAGAGAGGGGGCGAAGAGAGAAAGAGTGGAAGGGCCAAAAAAAGAGAAGGAGCAAGTTAGACTGTGTGGATGTGTTGAAATGTGACTCATGTGCCAGAAATTCCTGATTCCTCCCACCACCCAAACACCCCACTGTTGGATCTAGGGAAGCTCGGCTGGACAGATTCTGACATCAAAACTAAGACATGCAGTAAGGGAATTGAATGAATGACAGTGGAAAAACAGATTAATAGCCTAATATTGAGATGGTTTAGAAGCTAGAAAGATTTTTTTGTTGTTGTTCCTACTATGGGAGAAATAATACAATCATTTCTGGAGTTAATTAACTCAGTTTCACCCATTTGCATCCTGCTTCTCACACTAAGCCTCTTCCAACTGGATCAATGCAATTTGCTCTTATTATTAACAAATGCTTGGGCATTTATGTAAAGGTAAGTCTGGGCCCACTCCGAGGGAAGACAAATGGGTATGTTGAAAGAAACCTGTTTTCACTAGCTTGGTGAGCCAGAGGTGAATAGATGTCCACATGAGGAGCTGACCCTTACTCCCAAAACATTGCTTCCATTATCTCATCTATCATGCAGCACCTCACTCTATTCTCCAGTGTGAGAATTCCCTTTCCAAACCCTGTCTTTTATAGTCCCCTGCAAAGGTGCAAAGTTGGGAACCGAATTTTCTTGCGTGTTCTTTGCTTTTCTACCTCTGTTTTCATCTTCATTCCTCTGCTTTGAGGTTAAAAGAAAGGGGCTTTTATTTGATTTTCTGTGTAGTAGTAACCACAGTCTTTGGAGAAGGGTGATTACAGACAATTATTTCAATTATTGGACAAACAAACCTTTCTCAAGCCTTTAACTCCACCCACTTCATCCTTTCTATTCACCTCTTCCTTAGTCCTCGCCCTCTGCATTTTCTCCCAATCACCTGTGTCCTCCCCGTCGCTCCTATTGAACTTATTCTGCCCTTTGTCCTTAATCACCTTTTTTAAGCCCTTTTGTGGAGGGAGGTATTTTGTAATTGCTGTGATTTACCCTACTTGTGTCATCAAGCCCATTTTACCAACCTGAGCGAGAACACAGCCCTGCTTGTCATTTCAAATGAACTAATTAAATGTTCACCTTTGGCTGACATTTCCTGGCTTGGCCTGTCTTGCTGCCAAAGAGGAGCTATCAAAACAATGCACCGCTCATATGTACACACCTTTTTTTCTTTCTTTTTTTTGAATGTTAAACGACAACACACGCCATGGATGATTTGTCAGCCAGACTGCTGGCACATTATGATTTATATTTTCTGAAGGTGGTAATTCAAAATATGCTTATTAAAAAACTAAATTGAAGTTAATGTAATGCAAAACCTGGTTTTTAGTTTGCTTTCTATATGATAGAAAATAACAGAGGATAAAAGGTGTGAGGGAAAAGGTGAAAGACTGAATACATTTCAGTTATTATACCCATTGCATTTAAGGTGCCACTGGTTAAACGATTCTGTATACAATTTAAAAATACGGGATTTTTAATAGTTTTTAGACTCCATGCTGAGTTCGATTAGTTTTCATTCCTGACCAAAAGCACCAGCAGAGAACGGTTGGGAAAGCTAGATGACTGAATTTATGAGCGCCAAAACAAATAGCTCAGAATGGAGACGGTAGAGATAACGATAAGCAATAGAGTTTGATTGACAGATAAATATTCACACTTGCCTTCCTCTGGAACCTGTTTATGTCAGTCATTTTACTTGGAGCAGAACAAAGCTTCTATTATGTGTGCATTGACATAATGAAAAGAGCAGTAATTTTAAATAACCTTAACTGAACAATTTTTTTTCTGAATACCAAAGCTCCTAGTCTCAACCTAAGCCCAGAATTTTATTTTTAAGAACTTGCTAACAAAGGGCACAGCCTTTGTTCACATTCACATTTTATTCACGGGAAATAAACTGTGCCAAATGTGAATATAGTTTTATTTAAAGATGCCAAAGAGAAAAAATCTGTTAGCGTCCACATGAACTTTTAACACACCGAGACAGTTTTCTTCCCTTCATCTTGTGCGAGAATGGCATATACATCATGTGTCAATTTTTTTCTGTCTCTGTGTGCATCAGGACTCTTCAAAGGCAGTGTCTCTGGGTTTGTGGATGGAGGAAATGATCTTCAACTTGGCTGACTCAAGGCTTTTCTTCAATGACCTGGAGGTGAGGTTTTAAAATTGAGTGATGAACCGTAACTGTTGAAAAAAGGAGCACAAAGAAAATTAATTGCAAGACTCAGTGTTGATTCATTAACAGTGTGCTTTGCTGCACAAAGAAAATTGTGCCAGTGTACTATTTTCATATTTGGCTCACAGTGCGCTGGATCTCAATATATTCTAATAATTGTGTGACTTTTTCCAGTAAGGTGGAAAACTGTAGCACTGAAAATTATCCAGCAATGTAAGCTGGCATACTGTTAACCAGAAAACCTTGCCTGCAAGAGCTTAGCGAGCGGCTTGACATTTTGCTGCTTTTTCTTCTTACATAAAGCACGGTGGCACTCATTGTAGAAATCCCCTCACACAATATCTATCTCGTATTATTCTTTCTGCTGCATTTACAGCATTACCCCAACAATTTACTTTCATGGGGAATTGACAGTACATCAAAAAAAAACTCTGCCAAAGTTAATATACAACCTCCTAAAATGATGACTCCTTAAAAAAATAAATAAAAGCCCCTGTTTGTCATTAAAATGCAGTTTTAGTACCTGCTAGTGACTGAACAATGCACGTGTTTTTCATCCTAAATTCCTTAACCTTGTTCTGACAAAGAAAAAGAAAAAAACCTAAAGAGCTGCATAGAAAAAGAGAACAAGTACACTTTGTGCTGTAATTATAGGTCTGTGTCTGAGTATCCAAGGGGGAAATTAGTCAAATGGGAGGAGGAACAGTCAAGAAGAGGGAAAGGAGCCAACAAAGCCATTTGCAAACCCAGTTTTTATCCCTCCTTTTGTTGTCAGGGCTCAGTAAAGCTCTAAAGCAGTACCCCATATCAGGCTGACAAAGCCAGTTAAGTCTTAAGGTGCAATTATCTTGTCCTTATCATGTCTGTGGCAACACCAGTGGCTACAACTGCTGCTGTCATGACTCACGCAATTGTAAATGGTCGGTGTTACTGTCTGACTAATCAAGTCCGCCATTGCCAGTTGAAATTTTAATGATTTAAAGAAAGATTGTGTTCTAGTTTTCTTTATCTCAATTTAACAATACAACTATTACACTCTAATCAAAATCAGACTGACTCAGACTTTTGCTTTTCAAGCTTTTAGCATATGTGCTAATTTTTTTTTATACTGCACTTACATTGACATTTTAAGAACTTCCCAGAGCTGACAGATGAAGGATCCAGTTTGCTCTTTTCCCTCTTAAATAAACAAATGTTTGAAATTAAATTATACAAAGGTAATTTGCATTGTACGGTCAGCAGTTATATTTCAGCATGGGTGGATGTCACCTGAGTGGGAGGTGGGTTGCAGCCCCTGGGAATTTTGTTATGCAGCAATGTAAGGAAGATGAGGTAGCGTCTCCGTCTGGATGACTGAAAGGTGATAGGAGAGCCGGTCTGTGCTGGGTCATTGCGTTGCAGTTTGGAGTCATACTAGGACTCCATTTTTAAGCATGTGCGTGCTTAAAAACGGAGTCCTAGTATATCACTGAGTGTGCAGAAACCCAGAGTGCAAGTTTTTGCTTGATACCTTTGCATGGTGTGTTTTCGCTTAGTCTATGATGACTGACTTGTCATACTTTTTTTTTTTTTTTTTTTTTTTTTTTTAATTTTTAAATTTTAATTTTTTTTTTTTTTTTTTTTTTTTTTTTTTTATTTTTTTATGGTTTTTTTTTTTC
>VUQG01008748.1:10668-48776 GCA_015106755.1 Etia nguti | reverse complement strand
TTTGCGTGGGTTTTTTTTTTTTTTTTTTTTGTTTTTTATTTTTTTTTTTTTTTTTTTTTTTTTTTTTTTTTTGCTTAACATATCAAATCATAATAGCTGTTTTCAAATTTCTTGTTTAACTGCATATTGCCGAAGGTGTTTTGGCTGCAGACACATGGTTAAGCTACAGTGTGGTTTTGTTCCCTGCCGTCTGGTTGGCTGCATTAGTGTCCAACAGAGACAAACATGCAAACCATTGTGCTTGCCGGACAATGAGTGATTCTTAAGAGAATTTCTTTTTTTAACCAGAGGTTAAATTGTTAGGTGTATTTAAAAAAAAGTGCAGATTTACTTTACTGTACTTCACTATGCGGTTGCACTAGAATTGCACCACTATGTTGACAGACTTTTTTTCCCTGGCGCCTTACTGGCCCATTTCCTGACACCTTATTTCCTCCTTCCTTGTATTTTATTTTAACCCTTTTTTTTCCATATCCATTGTCCTATTGTTTCTATAGAGCAGAGACCTGCCTGTACATGGCTTTACTCTGAAATGGATCTCTTCATATATCTGCTCTTCTTTTCATTTCCCAGGAATGTGACCAAGTTCATATTGATGACGTGGCATCAGATGACAATGGACAGGACCTGAGGTGAAGTTTCTCTGCCATGTTACTGTACTCAAAGCTTAGCTGGGAGACTCTGACAGTTCTACTATGGCTTGTGAACCAGACTTGCCCTCTGGGTTTTAGTAGGCAGGAAGAGAAAAGCATGGAGATGAGACGGGGGCTGTGAGCATTTGTGTGCATCTATGTGTGTGCTCATGCATGCAAGCATGTGCATGTCTTTTATTTTCCCTACTTCCACAGTCATATAATATGTCAGAGGATTATCCAGTGCTTTCATTTCTCATCAAACTATCTCTTTCATTCCCTCTGTCTCCCTCAGTCTCAACATTTTATTGCGTAAACTTGTTGAAACACTTTAAGACGCTTTTAGGAATGATTTGAGCGAACCAGTCTGTACTAAAGTACATTTTTGACATATTTATTTTATTGAACTTGGACCTTTTCATTCGAGTATGTTTTTATATTCATCCTAGTCACACTACATGTATATAATATTTTTAGTGACAAATGCTCATTCAATTTTACAGGATTTCTTGGCCCTGACAGTTTCATTTGCACTGGCACATTTCCCTAAATTTGATGAACAGCTCAAGCAATGCTTTCTTTTTCGATGGTTGAATTGCTTGAATCAATTCCTGCAACCCTAAAATATATTAGTGTATATAGCTACTGATTCTTGGAGTACCAATGTCAACATTGATGAACTGCTACAATAAGATGCTCAGATGAATTCAGCTAGGGCCTTTATGATTTAAATCATGGCTGTTTTCTTTATTGTGACTCCGCAGCACTTACAACTTTGGGTCGGATGGCTTCCAGAGCCCAGCAGGAGCAGGATCTCTGTGCCTGGGGTCAGGGGTCCACGGAGGGGTGGACTGGATGAGGAAACTAGCTTTCCGATACCGCAGAGTCAAGGAGATCTACAACACATACAAAAATAATGTTGGGGGTAAGTTCCAGTCTCATTTTATACAACATTGCTGTCAATGTCTGACATGAAAGTTTAGATAGTCTTACTTCCTTCTTTCATGTGGCGTTTTCTTGCACTTATAAAAACACAGGAAGTTAGATGATGAGATTATTCTAAAGAGAAATACAAATATTTATCAACTGTAGCACTTAACCCTTTCACCAGTACCATTAATGGTGAAAAAAGAAAAGAGCTTTAAGCGTTACACCTAGTTGGGCTTCAAGGGATAAAGAGTTCAAGAAGTAAAGCTAAAATCTAAAATTCAAAACATGATTGATTTGAAGTCATAAAGTAGGAGCATTCAAAAAGAGCAGTCACTTTTCATTAGGTTCCTATTGTCTCTCTAGGTATAAACATGCAGTTTGGATATGAAGAAGAGTAAAATACTTGTTTCCAAGATTGTCTGTCAAGCTTTTGTTCTTCTTGATGGTCAGGTTTACTGGGCAGCCCCAAGCGAGAAGAGTGGTTACAGTTAAGGAGAGAGATGGAAGTCCTCACTGACCTGTGGCTGACTCAAGCACTCAAAGCTCTGGCTCTCATCAACTCAAGGTCAGTTTATGCTTCCATAGTTTTATTACCACTAAGAGGTGAAGTAGATGTTAGCTTTGTTTAATTTGACATTTCCACATTTTTTCTAATTGTATTTTTCTCATTTTGTGACAAAATATATTTATTTGTCATATTTAATGACTTTAGCGTCTGTCTTGCCCTCGTTCAGGCCTAATTGTGTAAATGTGTTGGTGACCACTACCCAGCTCATTCCAGCCCTCTCCAAGGTGTTACTGTATGGTTTAGGTTCAGCCTTCCCCATAGAGAACATATACAGTGCCACCAAGACAGGTGAGAAAACATTAAGGGAAAGTAGGCAAGGAGATAATATCACAGTGAAGTGAAAAAGCTGTAATAATGATTTAAACTGTGATTTATTTATTTTTTCTCCTTTTCAAAGGCAAAGAGAGTTGTTTTGAGCGTGTCTCTCAGAGGTTTGGTCGGAGAGCAGTCTATGTGGTGATAGGAGATGGAGCTGAAGAGGAGACTGTAGCCAAGAAGGTAAAACTCTGTCTGTTTTTTATTACTTTAACAGCTGAAAAATGAGCCACAGCAAATCAGTTAACCTTACACCATGCTTGATTTCTACAGCTTCTGTGTATGGGTTTGGTTTTTCATGAAATCGCTGCATAGAGATTTTCCTAGATTTTTTTTTAAAATGCTTTTCTACAATGTTATCCAGATGTATCTTGCTGTGTACTATAGTACCCCTCCAAATGGGACAATACTTCGCATATGCACTGCTTCTGCAGAAACACTGAAAACATCTAAAAAGATACTCCCGTAAGTTTCAATGTTATACTCTATACATCGATTTGATATGATACTATTTTTGTTTTATCAGAAGAACATGCCATTCTGGAGAGTGTCCTGTAGGGCTGATCTCGAGGCTTTGAGCCACGCACTGGAGCTGGACTACCTCTAGAGGGCGCCATCCATCACATTCTGCTCTTCTGCTTGTGTTATGAGAACCTCTGGAGCTCCTGAGTGCACCTTGCAGGTGAAGATTCCCCTAGAGACTGATTAAAAGTCAGTACTGCTATATTGAGCGAGCACTCTGGCAGACAATTTTATCCCAGAGCCAATGGATTTTGTGGGGATTCTGAAGCAAGGCTGCAGTGTCTGTGATACATAAACATGAAAGAAAAGGGCTGGAAACAAAACAAAAGACCAAAGTGAAATAAGGGACCAAAGCCTCATAGCTAACTCCAGGGAATTATGGTTAATACCAAAAATATTAATCATATAAAACAACAAACTTACTACTTTTTTTTTAAAATTCATCTCGAGTTTATAAATTGTGTCCGTTTTCAGGATATTTACATCCTGTTTAGTGATCACAGTGAGTAAAGTTCAGATTGTTGATTACTTTTTCTGCTGTCTTTATATTTTTTTTGAGACTTAACACATTTTCCTGGCCGTTACTGTTGTAAAGACAAAATTAGAAACAAGAATTGTGATATTGTGATTTTAATCATCTAAATAAATGTTAATACCATTCTCTTTAAGGTAGGGGCTATAAAATAGTCTGCATTTCAGCTTTACAGTGCGAGCTATTTATTGGTTCAGTTTTACAGTACAGTACAGTACGGTAATAGTTTGGAAGCTCTGCATAAAAAAATAATCACAGTTAAAGACCAAAAATCTGCTCAAAATGTTTTGATGAGTTGGCTTGAAGATGCTGTATTATAGGCTGGTGCTTGAATGAATCTTTACCTTTAATTATGGGTTGTATATTGTTTTCTTTACTGTCATTAAGTTCCTAATAACCTGTTTGTAATATAGTTGGACTGGTATGATTGTGCATGTGCCGATTACACTGCCTGTCAGCTTAGCAATGATCTGTATATAATGCTTTAATGCGACTTGTTTTGACAGACAGTTGAAGTAGATTAATAAAGATAAATTAATTACACTGATGGGAAAGGTGAGTTTAGTTTCATCTCATTTCGCACTGTTGCTCAATCTATAGACGCATTCTAAACAATCTACATGACATAAACCTAAAAAAAGGAATTATAAAGTTTTCCATGCACAAAATTATTCAAGGGGAAACATCCCCATCTTCAGGCCAAAAAAAGTAGTAACATAAACACATTGATACACACACTGTGTGGCTTTTAGAAGAAATGAGACAGAATGGAACATTTTATGATTTTATTTCACAAATAAAGGTAAACAGCAATAAATTTGAAAAAATCATATCTTTGGGTAGCAATGTTAATTTTCATGGCATATATACACATATATAAAAAAAATAAATAGCTAAATAAATAAGCTTTACATTCATCATTTACAGCATAGGAAACATGTGAGAATGGCTCCAGGTGCTAAACACTGTTGACAGAGACCATCTTAAAGCCTCTAATGGGGACATTCATGTTTGTGAGCCACAGGCTGGCTTGCAGCATCTTTTCTCCCACCATGTTGGGCATGAACGGGATTGGCTGATCCACTCTTCCTCCTGGAGGCAGTGGGGGCATCCTGCAGGAAAATATAGAAAGCTTGTTAAAACAATGTTTGCAAAATGTAGAAATTTATTCCAGTAACTTAGACTGCTGACAGTGGCACACTAGATTAAACGTCCTGTCACTTTGCATCACACCTGTGAGCGAACTGTGTTAAATAGTCATTCACTACTTGGAAATGATTATTAGCTGTGTTTCACACAGCAGTGGAAACATTCAGTGATTATCTTGCTATGTAGGCATGGCCACAAACATGCGTAGAACAATGCAAACATACCACAATGACAAGTCAACATTCTTTCAAGAAAGACACAGTGTTCCTTTCTGTACTGCACAGTGACACTCCTCTATTTTAGAATTCCTGTCATTGGCAGACATTTATGATGTTCTAAAGTCCCTGCGGTGTCTATTAATTATTGCCTGCGAGACGAGAAAGTTGTTCTTACCTAAACTGAACTTTGCCTTGGAGCAGCCCAGCCCCAGCTACAGTCAGTACTCCGCTGACTGGGTAAGAATATGGGTTGATGAAGGTCACTAGGGCAGTCTGATCGCTGTGTTGTATGATGGACTTTTCATCTGCAACCTGAAGGACAAACACATCAGTAAACCCAGAATATTTCCTCAAATGAACCAATGTAATAAATACGACATAAAATCTGCATCTGCTGTCTGTAACTCATACTTGTAACTATATGATTCAATTTTCACTCAAAGTAGAGAAAAACTATAGAAATTTTCAAAACCACCGATGCATTTTTTCACAGCTGCTGCACCATCAGATCAGATATGAAAATCCTAAATGCAATTTGCATTTGTTGCATAGCAACCTATACTTGGTATCAAAACATTGAATTTTTCAATGTTTCAAAGTTAAACTGCATTAAGGCTGTATGTGAGAAACTTTAAGGAGGAAATATTGAGAATTTTTGTAAAGTACCTGTATGATGAGCTGTGGGCTGGTAATGTTGAACTCCTCTGAGCTCAGGACTCTCTCCTGACTGGCCGTATCCTCCACAACAACTGCAAGGTTGATCAGGTTATCTCCCACCACATCTTCATACTGTGCTAGGGGGATCTTCTGCCGCACTACCTTGACTGGATAGAGAGAGGGATACAGAAATTAGTTTGTCTTAAATAAATGGTCAAATCCAAATAGATTAAGTTCCGAAAACAACAACAGTCCTTCAAAGGTGAACATTTTAGTTGTAGATGAGAAAAGTAAATGTACCTTCCATAGGTGCCAGTTTTATGACACCATGATTTTCCCAGAAGGTGTCCGAGGGGCTGTTGTTGTATTCTTTTGCCTGGGCATTGAGGTGAATCTTCAACATCTTGGCTACATTCTGCTGGTTCATGATTTTCACAGTGAAGCTGACAGGCTCCCCAGCAATGGGGGATTTGTCCAGGGTCAGGAAGACTAACACTCCCTGAGATGAACCTGTTGAATAAACAAGAAAAAGTCCCCATGAAGAGATATGTTTTTAAACTACTAATTATAGACTCTGATGAATACATTCAAAACTACAAATTACCTCTTCTTAATGTTGAGTCTGAACTTGAAGAGCTTCTTGATGAAAGTGTTGAAGTCGGGCCTGTATTATAAAGACAGAAAGACAAATGTGAGTATGTGAGATTGCTATTATTTCCACTTTATTAAATTGCATAATGTGCAAATGAATTAGCAGAATTCCAGTTTTATCGTCATACTTTTGATATATTTGTAATCTCCTGTGATCTTCTGCAATCTGGGGAAACCAACAGCCTTAGTGCAGATGAGGGAGCCAACTCTCTCAGTGTCTTTGCTGAACCCAAGCACCTGACCCTGGCCAAAGATGATTGTATGGATATCAGCGTTCACACTGGCGTAGACAAATGGGACGTCATAAAACAGGTCCACGCGCTTGTTCTTAATCGCTTTGACTGGTGCGGGGCCACAGCAGTACACTCCTGCGATGATGGCAAAAAACAAGAAAGTTTTGAAGAAGTTCACAAAGAATTAAGGAGTGGAAGACAAAAGTTTAAGAACTTTTTTTAGCACACACCTCCACTTTTCTCCTGAGGAGTCGGGTCAAGGACTTGCCAGCCATCCATTCCAGATTCAAGATCCCGACGATTCATCCAGCACTCCACCCAGACATGGAAGTTCCTGTTAAAGTCCAACAAAAGATAGTGTTAAGCATTAAAATGTCATTAAAGTTTAAAGTAGTTAAATAATACAGTTTATGAGCAAAATATAAAACTGACCAGATGCTGTCTTTGGTGCGGTTTAACTTCTGCCCTGTTGCGCTGTAGTATTCCTCAATCACCAGGTTGCCATTAGTGTCATGAGCAGAGTTGAAGTTTGTGATAACGCGACAAGGAATGCCGAGAACTCTCATAACTGAAAGACGTAATGAAAGCACAAATGATAAAAAAGACTGTTAAAATATTTGAACATTGCATCATGGAAAAAATGACTCAGTGTTATAAAACAAGAATGAAAAGACCTTATTATGATAGCATAATTTAAAACAACTGATTATTAAAGACCAAAATTACATGATCTAAGTTACTTGCGTTTATTAGGTTTTAAAATATTAAGATATAAGCACCTGTGCACATGACAGCTGCAAAAACCCAGCACTGTCCATACTTGACTGGGCTGTTACCAGACTGGTTCCACTTTCTCAAAATGTCCCCACTCCCAGTCCACATGGAGGGACTGACACCTTGTTTGAAGTCACCTGTCCAGTTCCCTTTCAGCACCCCACGGTCATCCTCACTGTTGATCTAAACACAAAGCACAACATAAGTATAGTTTTCACTGTTTGCACATCACGTGCCAAAGATGCCAAAACAGGTTTGGGCATCCCATAAATTTCCATGTTGCTCTGGCAGTTTACTGTTTTACAGTAATAATTACAGTGTTGCTGCATGTGACATTTAGTGTTCAGAACTTTGAAGGTGGTGTCCTTCATCCTTTCAATGTGCAGAACACAGTGTCCCAATTCAAGCCCAAGCTTGTTTAACAAGTAGAAATGATGCTTATGTTTTAATAGATTGTAAACAAAAAAACTAAAACTAATGTGATTTTTTACAATTTGTAAAGCAAGTTGATTTTGAATTTGTGTTGCTAGACAGAATCTGTTGACACTCACCATGGCAGACACAACCCGGCTGAGGTACACGGGGTTGTTTCGGTTCAAGTAGTCCATTTTTCTGTTCTTTTTGTGCTGAGGGCTGACTTGGAGCAAATTCAAGCATGCCTCCAGAACACCAGGCTCATACTTTACAGGCAGAAAAAAGAAAAGAAATAAGAAAATTTGAGTACATCCTGCTAAGCATGTGGTTTGAAGTCAGATTTAAGGTCCAGATTTTACTATGTGCACAGATACTTTAAGCTGTTTTATCTCATTTATCCTCCAAAATTTGCGCATTTATTAATTTTTAACTATTGTTCTGAAGAATCATTTAAGTGAACTCATGGACTGAAAGTGAGCCCTGGGAATCTTTCAGAACAGTGCTACAGTGAATACAATCTTCACTCACTTTGATAAAACATAACACACTCAGGCCTAGTTTAAAAAGCACATCGTCTGGTAATACATTTTTTTTCTTTTTTGAGTTGCTTAGTGTTTAGTTTACGACTTTCTTACCTGATCAAAAGACCACGGTCTTGCCACAATGTTTGTCCCTGTTCCCATAAACAGCAACCCAGAGTCACTCTGGATATATTCTTCTCTCTGATCCTCAAATGGGATGTATACTGTATCCTCTGCAAGAAATACATCCAGCATTTAGAACCGCACAGTGTACTAACATTTTAAATTCTAAAGATTTACAGTTACTTTATGATCATTCAGTCCACAGACCTATTTTATCATGCTTATTTTTACCTTTTTTATTTATAAATTTAGTGTCTGAATTTTACTATGATACATAATTATATCTCAGGTTTTATTTACACAGCCTCATAGCTGCTTGGTCGCAGATGCTTAAAAATAATTTATAAATCATTTATTATGTATTCTATAATAATGTAATTTTGAATATGGTTTGTGTGTTAGGCCACACAAATCATATATGTATTTCTGATTTTATCAACTCTCTGTTGCTTCAACAAGCTACCAAAATAAATCTGATTCTCCAGTACTGAAAGTTTGTGTTACTTACCAGAACACCAGGGGTTGCACAGCAGGATGAAATTGCCATATGCAGAGCTTTTCTGGCCATCCTGAGTAAGCACACAGAGCTGAAATCTGTAAGAGCCGACTGAGGCAGAGACAGGAGAGCAGATGTATATAGAAGGTTTCAGAGGGTTCCACTCCTCAGGGTCAATATAGGCATTCCAGCTGGACTTGGAAGAATTCTTGGAGAAGGTTACAGGCATTACTGCGTACAGGTTACCTGATGGGAAAATTGAGGAATGAAGTTAGAAAAAAAATAAACTTTAAATTCTGGGTTAGACCACTTGTATACAAAGGTATCCATGCAATATATCCAGGAAAGTACCTAGCATGACTTTGACCCTCAGAGTATTGATCTTAGGGTTGAAGGGTCGCCCCTCCAGCTGAACACTGACTTTAAATGGGGCTCCTCTTCGCACCACCAGAGATTTGGTGTTTCTGAAGCCATTGGTCCTATGACTCTCAAAGTTTTCTGATTGTTCCAGGTCGACATATTTTATTCTCAAGTCTGCAAGTTGAGAAAAAAAAACATTAAAGACTGTCAACATCATACATTGTCTGTAACAGTAAAAGGCAATTACGCAGAGCAATAATCATAGTAATAATCAAATCATAATCAAAGTCTTCATCAAGAGCAAATTTGCTCTGTATAACAAATGTATAGTAACGAATAGTAAGGAACAGAAAACAGTGAAAGAATTTGTATTTCTGAAGATGAAATCTCACCTTCCATCTGTTAGTCTCTCTTTCTCACAGCAACGTTGTATGACTCCACTATCGCCCACTAAAGCTATATAAGCATTTTGCCCAACCCTTCTTAAGCATTTCAGAAGGTGGGGAGAATGCAAATTGGCTTTCTTGAATTGTTACTAAGGCCCTAGAGTCATGTGAAACAAAACAAAAGCCACAGATTTGGACAACCTTCCCCTCCCTGCATCACATTTGGACAGTTTCATGTACAAAGCAGTCTGATTGGATGAGCAATCAGACTCACCCATGTGCAGATAGAGGACATTGCGTCAGTTTAATGGGTGGGTACTCTTGAAACGTGTGACAGTACAGCTGGAACACCGAGGCCTGGGGCAAGAACAGTACTTTTCAGTGTTAACAGACGCTAGCAAACCTGATTTTCAGTGATTAATATCTGTCGCACAGATCACAAACTTTTATTGTGGCATTTTTTCACACAATAGAATGTGCATTCAGACGTCATCGTATGACACAGGATTCAACTGCAGGATGATTCTATTACCCAAGTCCTAGATTTTGTTTTACATATAAGTCTGTTATCCAAATATTATTGTTTACATTGTGTTCTACATTTATTTGCAGAGAGGCTTTTTCTGATTATTTTGAATGAATGACACTTGTTAACTGCTGTTTTGACGCACCCGCTATTTAGATATGTAACTAATACTATTTTACAAAGTTTATCCATATACAGTATGTGGTGGCTCTAACCGTTTATTTTGTTGACTATAAAGTTGAGTTGGATGTTCAAAAACTTGTTTGAAATTATTTCAGTTTTGTGACATTGCATGTTATCCTGCTGGAAGCAGCCATCAGAAAATGGGCACAATATTGTCATTAAGATAAGGACATGGTTGGCGACAATACTTGGGTTGGTCGTGCATTTAAACAATGCTAAACTGGTACTAAGGAGTCTAAATGTGCCAAGAAAATATCCCCCAGAGCTGCAGCAGCCTGACACTTTGATACAAGGCAGGATCATTTCATGCTTTTATTGTGTTTAACCCAAATACTGGCCCTAACATCCAAATGTCACAGCAGAAATTGAGACTCATCAGAACAGGCAACATTTTTCCAGTCGTCTGTTGTCCAGTTTTTTGATGAGCTCATGTGAATTGTATATTCGTTTTCCTGATTTAGGTGACAGGGATGGCTGGTGTGGTCTTCTGCTGCTGTAGCCCATCTGCATCAACATGTTCAATATACTGTGCAATCAGTGATGTTCTTTTGCATACTTTGGTTGGAGCAAGTGTTTAACCTTTCAGCGTGAAGCAGTCTGGCCATTTTCCTCTGACTTTTGACATCAACAAGGGATTTTCACCCTGAGAGCTGCAGGTCACCAGATATTTTCTCTTTTTAGAAAATTCTCTGTAATCCCAGAGATAGTTGTCCATCAGTTCGAGCACCAGTTTCTGAAATTCTCAGACCAGTCTGTCCACGCCCTCTGGATGATGTGTTATCCTTGTCACTATTACCACCTTTATATTTCATAGTAAAATATCAATAATAAAAGTTTGTTGCAAAATGCTGGTTATCTCAACAGCTTTAAAATGACTGGTATTTATACATTTAGATTTTTTTATATTTATAATATACATAGCATAATAGAAAAAAGTAAAAAATAAAATGCCACAGTATTTTATTTTGAATTTATCATAATTATCACTTTAGTACAGTTTCTCATGGTTTTCATGCCTGACATGTTTGGAGATGAGATACTAAACTATGAAAGATTTTATCTTGCATGAATCCACTGGAAAAAATGTCCATCTATTCTAAAAAAATAAATTAAACTCCCACTCTTTCATGCTTTGAATACATTAAAAAGAGTCAGAAAAATATGCATACCAACCCACCTAGTACTGTGTGTCCACCCTGTTACTGTGGAAAACAGTAACTGGGTGGACAATAAGAAGGAGTACGTTTTATGCTTAAGTCAGCTATTATTATTTGTATGATGCACAACAGGGTTGCGTGTGAATAGAAAAAAATATTTTTAACATTTTTATAAACCATATGATCAAAATTACAACAAATACTGATTCATGCTGTAAATAAATGTAACCTGGTGGACACGTTATGATAAACCATCAGTGAACCATTGTGAAACATGAAAACATGGCTGATGAAAGAGTATTTTCTCTGGGTCTCGTAGATGATGAACTTACTGTAAGCAATAAAACTAGAGGACCAATGAGGAGTGTGTTTCTTTTAATATAATTTTAAAGTATATTTTAGCAGATAAACTGGAAACAAAATTTGTTCTTCTTTCTTGTTTGTCTTTACGGATTGTTGGATTTCTTAGCGGGATAACAAATGAGACCAGAGTTGGAAGTCTATTTTCAGACAAACTGACCACTTTCACAGGCTTCCCTCAGGGTTTTGTTTTAACTCTATAATTGTTTATTCTGTATACCAACTCCTGTAAAAACACCTTTTTCCCAACAGACATTTTATCATGCACACAGATGACACTGCTTTAGGAAGTCCCTACATGATTTCATCCAAGCTAGTTTTTATTAATGAAGAGCAGATCTAGTCTGTGACTGAATATATGTATTCTGAGGTTGTTATTAACCATAGACTGAAATGGCACTCCTGGACAAACTCCTTGGGCACTGAAGCATGATAAATAATATCCGTTTTAAGGAAACCTTCATTGTTTACTGTGGATTATAAAATTCTCCATATTTTGTACTGTGCTTTAAGTGAAACTGTTCTAAATTTTGCTTTTATTTGTTGGCTTGGAAATGCCTTTGAGGCACAGAAAAAGTCCTAAGAGAGACCAGTGACAATAATAAGATGGTAACAATGACCAATTAGTTGTTAGGAACTGAGTTTCCTATTTTAGAAAGTGGCATCTTCTTTTTTGACTCCTCTTTTCAACTCTTGCCATCCGCAGGGCACTACTGACCCCCACTTGCTCACATAAAAAAAAGTCTAAACTGTCTTTTATTCCTCATATTCCTTGTTTTTGTTCCATACTGGTGTATAGAAATGTCATGATTTCCACTGCAATCAAATTTCCCCAGAGGGACAAATAAATGTAGACAAGGGCTTTTTCTTCTTTTCTTTTTTCTCTTCATTTCTTAATGCAAAATGAAGACATTTTAAATGATGCCATATGCAGCGTTGAGGCTACATGAATATTAAATTCACCCTCTGTAATTATTTTATCTGAGCTCAACACTAAACAAGATTTTTAAAAAGAGAGATCAGACTTAAGTGGCAGGAGGAAAATGGACAACAACAAAGAACAACAACGCTTTCCAGTTAGGGTGGCTAAGAGTAAGGTTTTCAAATGAAAGACGTGGTTTTTATTCATTATAGATCTCCCTCAACTCTGTAAGGCAAAAGGTTAGAGCAGCTATCCATAAAGGAATAACATACCTAAACTATGAAGACAAAATTGGCCATTACAGTACAACATTACATTGGAAAGTAGAGTTTTTAAATGCTCATACACACTCATGCACAGCTTTTCCCCCCCTCTGTCACTTGACCTCTTTACACAAACATTCCTTAGCTTTGATAATTCTTTGATTAATCCACTGCAAATAGATTGTTGCACAAGGATATGGAGTTTTGCCCCAGAATAGAAGCGTGGGAGGTTAGCTATTTGAAACTCGTTATTGTTCACTCTGGTTTGCCTCTTAATGAAACTAGCATCATTGCGCAAATCTTGTTGTAGTGAAGGAGCTCTCACCCACTTCTAATTACAAGCATGCACAATATCTTGGGTGGGAAGCATTTTTGGAGAATGAGCACTGACTCACTCTCACGAATGTTAACTGTTGCTTTCTATGTTTCATATCTGCCTGGATTATACTTTTCTCACTCAAATTGTAACATAAGCCATTTGTTGAAAAGTGTTAGTGTAAGAGTGAACAGTACTCTGTTGCATTATTTTACTTCAATAACAGTGTTTTTGTTGAAGTTTAACATTTAACAAGTAACACTGGTGCCTTTTATTCGCAGCACATATATAATCTTTTTTTGTCTACACAGAAAAAGGACTGTTCATGAAGTACGGTGTAAGTGTATTTAGCCTATATTTACTTTTAACAGATAGTATTATTTAAATCATAGAAATAAGCACATTTGTTCAGAACAGCCCTTTTATGGTGTTATAATAATATGTACAGTATTATTACCACCAATGAGTAAGTAAAATTCTGATGCTGTAAAGCCTGGACTGTCAAGGCCAAGTTAAAGGTGTTTTTTATTGTAGATATCGTTAGTGTTATTTACCAATGGAAAGCATAAAGTAACATTAAAGTGAAACACTGAAAGTCATCATCCATGTCAGTGTCAATTCTCATTTGAATTTTGTATCAAAAGTGATTCTGTAAGTTTGAAACTAGGACGTTATTTCATAAGGTATGCATAAGCACAAGTACTATTATCAGCAGTGAGCTGACAGTTCCAGTTGAACTCCCTGGCCACCTGGGGGTGTTCTGTGTGGAGTTTGCACATTATCCCAGTGCATGCATGTACAACATGCCCAAAAGTGTGCGTGTGAATGATTGTTTCTATGTGATAGACCTGTTATAGACTGCCCTGGGTACGGGTCTCTGTGTGACCGTTGGGTTTTAGGCTCCAACACCGCTGTGACCCTGAATTGTCTAAGCAGTTAAGAATGGATGGATTCTTCTGGTAAATGTATATATTACATTTATAGTATTTTTAAAGTAAGTAATATTTCAATTCAAATAATAGACATGATAATTGAGAGCTGATTTGTATTCTGGTTTTCTTTTACATGTCTGTAGAAAGTTTTTAGCAAGCATACAGTAGGGAATGCACCTTAACGCACCTTAATTCCACCACCTAATCATGCCACTGAAACATGTTTTTTCTTGAAACTGGCCACACTGGACCAATTTTGTGCATAAAACCATAAAACCTATGCAACCCTGTTGAACAATATGCTATTGTTCAACAAAATGATGCATTCAAAAAGTGATGATTAACCCTTTGAAGATTTAACTCTACATTACATATTATATAACGATGGCACACCTTGAGTCACTAAAGACATTAATATCTGTAACATGCAAATCCAGCATTTCTTCTGCATGCATTGCTGGGAGGAGTTCAGGCTTAAGATCCAGCAGTATGAGGAAATCATTATTTCATAAAAAAACCAAACCTGCGTCATTATGCTTCATCATTCAAACTTGCAGCATGCTTTGCAGAAAGAACTTTAACAGTTGATATATAAGTTAAAAAATAACAGCTGCCATTGCTTTACATTTTACTGAATGAATGTTAAAGAACGTTTTAATTTTTTTAAATAAATCACCTGATTACAACTACTTAAGGTGACACAAATATGTGAATGTGTAGCTACGGGTTTACAACAGATAACAGAAATGTCATTTATTCGTTCATTAATTCTTTAATTATACGGCAGCTACATTTAGTGACATAGCTCTGGAAAATCAGAAACTCAAACAATCTGTACAATCAGATAAAATAGGAGCACAAAATCATAAGATGTACTGCATAAAATTGCCTTTCAGCAATGGTGTGTACATAAATATGCTGGTTTAGCACTTTAGCTAGAAACTTGGTAGATACTGACAAACAAAAAAGAATTAGGGCATTCAAATACAAAGTTCAGTGTCAAACATTTAAAAAGGCAAAATTCAATCATATTCAGAATAGTGATTAAAAAACATTATTTTACAAAAAATAAACCTTCAGTTTTGGGCAGCAGTCCTTGGCTTATTGTAAACTAGGAAGTCTGAGATGTCATGCCACACGTTGCTGTCATGATAGAGGTAGTTCATGGAGGACTGCAGTGATGGCTGGAGAGTATGTGGGTAATACTCAAACAACCACAAGACGATACCCCAAACTAGCGTGGCAAAGAGTGGGAAAGGGTCATGCTTAGGCTGCGGGATGAATCCTTTCTCTACAGCCAGCCGAGACAGGGCGAACAGGATCCTGGACAGCAGGTACATGTTGATCTAGAGTAGAAAGTAAAGAGTTGCATAATACACAGACAGATGCATGACAACAGGCAAGTTTGACACCCACAGGCTGCGGTTTGTCCTACCTGACTGTTAATGTTGTTGTTATCGCCAAACACTAACCATCCACCAACACAGGCAGCCAGAAATGAGTGAGACTGTAAACTCTTTCCTTGGAGTTTCTGCTGCAAAGCTTGCAGTCCTTTGTACGTGAACACGAAGCACGCCAGGTTTCTGGAGTGGGTGTATGTGGCCTTCAAAATGGCTTTGAACTTGTCCTTTAAACTAGAACACAGGAGGAAAACGGGATGTTTTAACACTTCAGAGGCACGCAAAGTTTAGCACAGGGGTTTTTTTTAATATAAGCTTGAGGTTTATGCCTTACCTGCCACTTCTAAATAGAAATGTCATAACCAGGGCATGTGGTGCTCTGATTTTGGCCCCATATCTGAGAAATAAACAGAGTTTTATATCAGTGCTTCGCTACCGGCTAAAAATCCCCACTTATTGTTATTATCCTCAACTGCTGCTA
Organism: Etia nguti; assembly: GCA_015106755.1. Classification (NCBI taxonomy): domain Eukaryota; kingdom Metazoa; phylum Chordata; class Actinopteri; order Cichliformes; family Cichlidae; genus Etia; species Etia nguti. Next base: position 32,755 of record VUQG01008748.1, on the reverse strand, counting down.
AATCCATGACCAAGTTACCAGGCTGGCTCTCTGCCATGACAGCGAACAACAGCTAAAGGAACAAGTGCAATAGTCCAGCTGATAGCTGCTTTAGCTGAATAAGTGTAAATAAGTAAATAACGAGGCTAAGCTCGCAGGGTGCTCCACTGAACTCACACAGCGCCGTTCCTGAATCCCTTCAAAACTGCCAACGCCGCTTTGTATTTCTCCTGCTGTAGAAGATTATTGACGGTATACAGAAGAGTTCTTATCAGATCAGGACCTGCCATGACTTCCAACAGAGCCGAGGGGAAATAGATACAGGTGGGACACACAGTGCAGAATGCTGTGTCACATTAAAAACGCACCCTGTAGCAGAGTTCTATTAAAGGTTCCTACGTGTGCAGAAGCGCAGCTCAGTGAGATGAAACTAACACTGAGGGGGAAAGCTCTAAAATATCATATAACAGTACAACAATGTACTATTGTGTGGTTACTGAAAGTAAATAAAATTGTACAGGACGTGTCTTTACTCTTAATGTGTTTTCAACACAGTCAGGATATCTGCTTAAAACCAACAAAATCTGAAGTAAAATTTAACACGATGAAACTACACTAACAACAAACAAAAAAAGAAAAAAAGAAAATAAGTAAATAATCAAAAAAAAATACCAAAGTGTAGTAAAACTTTAATGTTATTTGAAACCGTACAACCTGTTGAAAAACACACCTTAAAAAAGATATAGGAAGAAAAATATCTTTACAGGTAATTTAACTGAAAACTTTTCATTATTATGCACGATGCCACGAATGACATAAAGACAAGAGCCTAGTGCACCTCATTATTATTGCACTGCAATTTATTGCTGAATGTAAATTAAATGCCTAATTTTTGATACATTACTGCACTAGTTATTCATCAACTGCTTATTACATAACTTCACTTTAAATGCAAGCCTAAGACCAAAGACCAGTTTTGGACTTTATTCTGCAAGAAAGGTTACAAATTTTAGGACTTTAACATGGGAAACAAAGAGAGGCCATGATTTGTTTAGAGGTATCAGCATGTATGCATGCAGTGTTCTAGCACATTTACCAAGACACCACCCATGTAATTCAGGCAGACACTTTACGTATGTAATAGATTCAAACAGGTCCCCATCATTTCTTGTTCTTATCTTTAGACGTGTCCCCTTGATCAATAACTTATATATATTTAAAACAGTCAAGTAGAAATAAAAAGTAGCATATGTTTATAATATAAAAAGTAGGTTCAAGTTTTAAATAAACAGTAATTAATATTATGTAACAGAACAATTAGCAGACAGCAGTTTCTGAGTCACAATGTTAAGTAATGGCTTATGACATCCACATACAGGGGTGTGGTGGGTACTATTAACACTATTCTTTGGAGTGGAAGAAAACCTATTTTAAAAACATGCTCATTTCTTATTTTAGTAGAATTTGTTCTATTAAACTAAACAACTAAATATGAAACTTTCAGAGGAAACTGTGTTAGTCATTTAATTGTTGCATATTACATAATGTAAGAGTGGATACTTCATACATGTACTAATGTAAAATTATGCAATAAATTCAAATTGTTATTTTTGTGCTCTCCATTGTATATTTTGTGATTCTTATGTTTTTTGAAAGGCATCACCCTTTTAACCAGAGTTTCAAGTAATACTCACACCCTACAACATACAGCTGAAAGAAAGCACAACATTCTCAAAAGTACAAACAGGATAGTGAAACAGTACCAGAACTTGGTAATTCACTTACTGCTTCAGCTGTCACATAATAGTGTAAGCATCATCCTGTTAAATGACGTTGCCAAGAGCCATCTTACAGGCATACCATCTGCTGTATTCTGGTACATTCTCTGTGTCAACACCCATCAACATACCCAACATATGTAATTTTGTAACAAAGAGAGCTCCCTTTCTCTTTCATGTATCTGCCGTGTGTTTTCAAAGACATCTGTTTGCACATATTATAGGTCACTTTGCTAAAAGTAAATGAAGACAGCACTCTGACAAGGAGATGGAGACAGTGACAGTTTTTGGGGGGGAATTTCAGCTCGTGAAGGGCAGCAATAAACCCAGCAAGATGAAGAGATTAATTCAAGTGGAAGACAACATGAAAAAACAATTATTCAATTAGATTCGGAAGAAATATACCAACAAAAATCATGAGTTGTGTGTTGTAAGTTACTGTAATGTATCACCATCACACTTTCAGTGTTTTAATTGTTTTATTGCTCTTTTTAATCTACTAAATCCATTGATACAAGAAACTCATCTTCCTAATATTTATCCACTAACTTCCACTTGTGTATAAAAAAAATGTTAGTCTACTATTCGAATGACTGTGCAATCAGAACGAGTCAAACACCATTTTGCATATTTTTTTAAATATATTTATCTGCCCCATGACCTGGACCACAGTGGTGGTTAAACACAGAAGTGGTTAATTCAACCACTCCGAGTGTCAATGTGCTGTTATAATATTGTTACCTGTTAAATATTCAACAGTCAACATACTTAAAAAAATGTTTTATGCATTATTTTTTACATTAATCTGCACAGGAGTAGCTACACTGCAAATGTATGGGTGTGAGTACAACCAGTAAGGGAATAGAGGTGAAGTCAAGTGAAACATCCTACACAATTAAATGAGCAAAAACTGGTATGTGGCGGTGGAGGTGTGGCCTGAATGAATGTACTCATCAGGGCAACGAGGGATCTCTTACATCAGAGAACAGTCTTTTTTTTTTTTCTACCAGCAGTGCTGACGACATGAAATGAAAAACAGCCACATGGTTCACACATGAATACATTAAAAATAACAGTATTTTGTCTTTTTACATTTCGATCTGTATCTTAAAGACAACATGTATAAAATAATAATTTTCTGGGCCACACACTGGAATTACTGCAGATAATTTACATCACGCTGCCAACATACACACTACCACAGCTTGAGGGCTGGACAATGGGAAGAAAAATAAATAATTTTTTTTTTAAAAAGATCATAATATAGATTTTGGGTGTGTTTATTCAATCCTGTTTACAAAAATTATCAAGACCTACTGAGCTAATAATCTTTTAAAATGTGCTTACTTTCACTGGTTACGTCTTTGTTTCAGATGTCGTTCACTTGTATAACTACATTCTAAGTAAAAGGAAAAAAAAGTAAAGTCCTTTTAAAACGGCAACAAAATTATTAAAATGTGAATGTGAATATCACAATTCATCATCCAGGTAAATTTGTTTTAAATACAAAATATATTTTTTTCTTCTGTCTTTTTTTCTTCTTTTTAGCAGAACAGAGCAGTTGCCTCCTTTGTTTTGATTTCTATACCTTACCACAAGTAAAACAAATAACAAACACTTTACACTGACAATTGATATCGAGTGTGTAATTACTTTGGGGGGACTGTTCAGAATTGATTACCTCTGTTAAGAGTTCTTTAATTAATTTAACTCATTTGGTAGACTGGTTCCAAAAATTTTATTTAAGTGATACTTTACCTAAAATAAACTATATTTGTCAGCAGACAACTTTTGGAAAAGTCATGAAATACAATACAACTGTACAAATCTGAAAGCCATACGCCCTATAAAACTAGGGGCACTTGCTATCATAATTCAGAGCTTATTTCACATCTTGCCAGCAACTTGAAAAGTTCTATTGCTAGAATAAGTCACTTTTCTTTTTTATTAAACTTTGGAGTATATTTACATAAACTGCCTTAACCACAGATAAATTTGTTAATAATCAGTATAGTCATTATTCCTTTTTGTTGTATTGTGGTATCAGAACAACACACACACACACACACACACACTTTTTTAAAAAAACTTTTTGTTTCCTTCTAAATGTGGCACATTTCATCTATTTTGGGGGGGCCCTCAGAAACCCAGCGTCAGCACATGTAATACGTTGCTCTGGGCAACAAGCAGAGATCGGTTACCATCTCATGGAAATTGTTCATTGACATTCCACGTCATCAGTAACAAGTTAATTATCCAGAAAAGCCTGTCATGTTCTCTGGCTGACGAAAGTACTGAGTGTCCACACTTAAATCTGATTTCATATAGCACAGTATGGGAAGGTAATCTTTGTCAAATCACAACCAAATTAATTTCACCAAATATGTCACCAACTTCATATTGGAATTGAAATCGGCACTAAATGGCAAATCTTATCAAAGTGTTATAAAAATGATCAAACAGCTTTGACTCTGATCTGGAAAAATGTTTTCTACAAAACGATTGCACATAAAAATACCACATCTTTTAAGAACAATCAAAGCATCTTACTGCCCACACAACAATGTGCAAAGGTATTGAGCATTTTAACTAATTAAAATTTTAAGAAATAAACCTGTCAAAATAAGATAAAGTTATTATTATGAATTGCAAAAAGTATTAAAGAAACTGTATAAGTGCTATGGGAGTCTTTACAGTCTGTCAGTCTGATGGGGGGTAATTTCATTCATAAAAAAGGAAAGATTCAAAGCCATGTGTGAACCTCTGATGTTGTTTTTAAGATATCAGCTTCCATCCTTTAAGACAAAATGAACAAATATGGTTCTTCATTCTCATGCATAGAACCACAAAGTGTCTCATAAGTTGCTACTGCATATTCACACATGTAGATGTAGAAACTGCAGTCGGTCTTCATACAAGTGCAAACATGACACTGCAAGAAAGGCCCCGCCTCCATCCTCTGACAGTGGATTAGGAAGGAGCTGATCACCTCTTACTACAGGAAAGAGGTGAAACCAGGTTAAGAGGATTTTTAAGGTCTCGTTTGAAGCAAACTAATTTTTAACAATACAGCTTTTTCTTTATGAATATGAAATTGTGACAAACAATAAGTAGGTAATAATAACTCCTTCCACCAGATCATAAGCAGCTTCTGACTACAAAGACAATCTGCTGGAAAGTGCTCTTGTCTGAAATGGATATGGCTCCTCCAAGTCCATCACCATCACCACCATCCTACACGTCTTGCACTTGTAGTATTACTCCTGCCCAAATCCTTCTGTTTCCTCTATGGCAAACATGAGCTTCTCCTTCAACTGTTCGTAGCTCTTATAAGGAGGAAGGTCCAGACGATTAAAGCTACATAAAACAAGAAGACAGAAACAGAGGGTGGCCAGAAGTGCTCTATTAGTAATAAGTTAACATTTTCTTTCTAGGTCATTCATAATAATGACAAATGTTTTGTGTTTGCATTTATAAATGATAACATTTTTTCAGTTGCAGTAACGTCCCACGGTACTGTGCACAGCGAAGGTATCTGCTAAATAAACACTTAACGAGCAACAATGTATTCTCACATAGCATTATATAACAACAAACACCAACATCTTAGGCTAAAAATAAAGGAACGCTTGCAACAGTTGAATCAGAAATGACTAAGAGGGTTTGGTCATGAAAGTTTAATCCCACATTAAGCCGGATAAGACACGAGGTTTAACACATCAACTGAAGAACCTGTACAAATGTAGAATTACTGGTCTTACCATGTGTGGCTTCGTGGAAGCCAGTTTTCTTTTCCAACTTTCTCAATGCAAAACTTCTGTGGACCATTGCTTCCTAAATTAATCAAAAATAAGGATAAAGAGATTAAATATGATTTTGATATCACATACTGTTTTATACTACTGGTACAAATGTCGTGTGTCTGTTCACTGTTAATACCCATTAGATCAGCGAAGCCGCCCACGGGAAGACGACAGGTTCCTGTGACAAACTGCAGAAGTCTCATCCTTTTTTCGTTGTCCATCTCCTTCACAAACTGTTAACAGACAGTTTTGTGTTAACACCAGTATCAGGCTCACATCCGTACATTACTGTGATGCTAATTTTCCATTTGTTGTTTTTCAGTTGGAAAAAGAAATATTCACACTGAATTAATCAGCTGCAGATGACTCAATAACATATTATTATTTTCATGTTTTTAAAATTACCAACCTGCCAGAACCACATTATCTGCTTGCTAGTTCGGGCATAATGTCTATAGATTGTGTTTCTCTGCCAGTCCACCAAGTCTATCTCCTGCATACCGCACAGCATCACCTGCAGACAAGAAGGGGACATTTTATAAACAAGCCCAACATTCATGTTAATATTTATTTTCTCTTATTTTTTAAATCCATATTGTTACAGAATCCCTGCAGTATTTAAAGGATCAGTGCTACCTCAAACACTTGTAAAAGTTATAGAGAATCGTCTATTGACTTCAGTACCTCTAATTCTCTAGCATCAAAGTACTGAAGGTATTGCTGTGGAAGAACTTCATTGAATCCCTCAAAGAAAGCCTGTGTCTGCTCCTCCACACCTCTGGAAAGCCTCCACTCTGCCACTAACCTGCATAGAGATGACATAATGAAGTATTAATAAACTAATATAAATAATAAAGTACAATAATATCAAACACACTTTAGAGATGCCAAGTGCTGCTTAAAAATGAATGTTTTCAAGGAAAACAGAATTTTTTGTTTAAACATGACATGTCCGAATTCAGTGTATTTGACTGTTGTGACTGTTACTCTTGTTTGCAATGTTATGTTATGGAGTATGTAAAAGTAGCAAACGAATATGGATGGTAGGTGAGAAGTTGTACCTGATGTATTCCTCCTTATTTTCTTCAGTTACTAGAATGTTCCCTCCGTCTGGTTTAAGCTCATGTGTGGTAACCTCCCCGAGTATCTCCTTGTCAACGGAGAAGAACATCTCCAGACCACATTCCTCTATATTATTGTCCCTACAAGGAGAACAATAACAGTTACAGTCATCACTGTTTCTAAAAAAAAAAAAAGTTCTAAAGTTCACTCTAGAGTCCTTTATATTTCCACAGTGAGTGGCAAATTACAAAAGCATATAAATTGTTTACTCAAATAATGCACATGGCCTCATTTGTCCCCTCAAACTCTTGATTTGTGTGCATAGATTATCAAAACCTAGTATTTAACAATAATGTTGCGTGTAAACACATTTAGAAGATGAAAATACATTTTTTTAAGCAGCCCAAAGTCTATGTATATATCCACAAATTTTGGTCCACCTATAACAACCCAACAAATCTCAATGTAAAATACATCGCAGTCCTTTTAGTCCGTCATTCACACCACCCACCACAAGTCTAACTCAATTATCACATGTACATCAGCTAAACTTACTTGATCCAGATGAGTGAATTATAGAATTCTGGATCTATGGACTCCAGGTCTTTCAGACCCAGAGGTTTGTTCAGAATACGTTTGTAAAAGGGCAGCGAGAAACCTGTGTCGATAAATTTCCCATGGAACAAGGCCTGGAGAGACATAAAATGGAAACATTTTGAAAGCAAATTAAACAAAACAACAAATAAACATAAGACATTTATCCCACATTTGAGATTTATAATTTTATGGGAGAAAGTCAAACACATTAATCTGTAAGGCACATCTGTTAGGTATATTTCTCTTTTGAAATTTAATTCAATTATTAGATTTAAGATCTAATCATTGCGATTAAATTGCAATAAAAGACAATAACATAAAATATTGCATGATCCACATTAAGTCAATAATTTGTTACCCAATGTAATAATATAGTATGGGATAATAATATGGCAGGATATAGCAATGGCAGACCAGATTAATCATGCACATACATTTAGTTCCAAAACCAATGGTTTAAACTTATTAGTAACAACTGAGAGATGGTGCGTGTACCATGGCAATAAATCGTCCAATGAACTTGAAGTACTTCAGGTGATCAGGGTTGATGTAAGAGGCAGGGTTGATCTGAAGACAGTAGTTGTCCTTGCCAGCATACTCAAACAAACAGTACATTGGATTCAGCACCTCATGAGACAGCAAGAAGAACCATTCCCTGAAAATAAGCACAAGTGGTCAAACTGGTTGAGTGGGGTAATTCTTTTTAAACTAGATTTTAATGACAAAATCACGAGTTTTTACTGTTTGTGTTGTTATTTTAGCAACAGGGTGGTGCAGCTTTTACTTTGAGATTACCTGGCCACACCTCCATAGTCCAAGCCTTCCTCGCCAGGGAAAATGATCCAAAGTCTACGCCTAAGATCTTGTGGGTGGAAACTCATGATCTATGAATGAATCAATTACACATCTCAAGCACTGAAAAGACAATGTTATTAAATATAGAAATGTGGTGAGAAGACAGTACAACCATTAAACAATTACCTGTTGAAATGAATCCTCAAACAAAGTTTTGCGTGAGACTGTAATTTTAATATGCTGAGGCATCGACAGTTGCTAAGAGGAAGCAAAACATGTAAACAATGTAAATATTTGATTTTAGAAACGTTGCTCCGTACACTAGCAAAATCATTTACTGTATTTTTCGGACCATAAGGCGCACCGGATTATAAGGCGCACTGTCGATTTTTGAGAAAATTCAAGGATTTCAAGTGCGCCTTATAGTCTGAAAAATACAGTACACTTTACTTTGCATTTAAGTAATGCTCAATATGAAAAACAAGAAGAACACAACAGCATATGCAGTAAAACAGTATGATATGCTGAAAGTACGTACCTGACACCAGAACCTGAAGTACTGCACTTTGGCTTTGAAGTCCCTGACATAAGTTATTTGTGGCCCATTCTCACTATGAAAAAGACCACATTAAATTTGTCAAATAAAAGTATCAAAATACATTTTGATAACAAGTGCTTATATTCATCTCTGGGCCTTGTCCATCCTGTTTGTTTTCTTTAGCTTCACCCATGCTTTGTAGTCATGATCGGTTGAGATTATAAGGCTCATTTCATTCTACACCAATCATTGATTTAAATATATTCAGATGTGCACTGATCAATATTCTCGACATTTGCAATTTAATGTGGAAAGAGTTTGATAAGTAATCTGGAAACAGTTCAGTCTCAATTTCTAGGGACTAACAAGAAAAAAAATTAAATTAAAATAAAGGAACACAATTCTAAATGAAATGGATGGCCACAACCAATCAGACACACACCAGAGTGTGACGAGTTTTAGTCACACAAAGAATTAAACCCACCACTGTTAAAGAAGAGGGCAGCAAACACATAAACACATTTTGTAATATTAATGAGACTTGTGTTTCACACTTGTCACATTTAAATTGAACTCTGTTTCATTTCCCCCCTGTAAACACTGTAACACACCCAGGTATGAACCAGAACAACAGAACAGAGACCATTTGGAGTAGGTCTCAGTCAAACTCCAGACTTGTTTGCTTATGTTGACAATGCACTCCAACCTCAATCAGACCTAACTACCAGGTGTATACTGCAGGTTTGAGCAAATCACCTCCCCATAGCTAGGTGTGCTTTACATTCTTAGAAGCGACAGAGTACCGTCAACATTTTTGGTATGCAAAAATGTTGACGGTACTCGGCATAGCAGCAACATTTTTGTACCATTCACACAAATTATGACAACTAGTTATAAAATTAATCGAAGGCTAACTAGTCCAGAACATAGCACCTTCTTCCTGTATTTACTTTTGTTGCTCCCACCCCACACACATTTGGCCAATTAAGCAGACTGAACATTCTCATGTGGTTTGTAGTGATGTATATCAGTTCACTTGTAGTTTGTCTTGTCCATGTAAAAAGAAACCAAACCACAGGAGAAAGATACAAGTTAAAAAAAATAAAATAAAATCACAAACTGATTTGGACCCGAATAATTAACTTATAGGTGTAAAAACAACCAAAGACTTTTTTGATTCACAGGCTACAGGAGAGTGGCTTTTAAAGTGCAGTTGTGTCTGTCTCCATTAAGTGAATCTGATCCCCCACGTGTTCAAGCTACTACTTAAAAATACAGCTGCTAGCACAAGATACATGTTACAAAAGTTGGATGACCTGCAGTCTGTTATTATTCTTCAGCTGCCTTTGTTCATTTTAACCAAAACTTACAGTGAGGATTTCCCTGTGCGAGGGTCAATGTAGGTTGTCGTTCGCCTATTGTGATCTACAAAGTAGGGAATACCATCCACAGTGAACCTCATCTCCCAACCCTCGGGCAGAGGCTTGTCATTCAGCAGCCTGGATAAAGTTAAGCAAGCACAGAGAAATGCAACCATTAAAAGAAATCTTTTTAAAATATACATTTTATGTTTCTTTTAAGTTAAATGAATGACAAATAATAAATGGGATCAAAGATTTAAAAACTCGCCCTTAAAAGCAGGGTTTCCTCCGTACTACTTAACTGTGATTAGCTGGCTATAAAAAAAGCGTTTAGACAGAAACCCTTCCCTTTGTGTATCCATAAACCATAAACTTTAGAGCAGTTAGTGGTCAATAGCAAAGACTTTCTGAAGGAACTATCCAATTCCAAATCTTTCAAAGATGTCTGAATCCAGTCATTATGTTCTACACATTTAATCCAGTTTCACAGTTGCCAGATCATCTGCATGCAATTGCTGTGCCACTGTTGACCTGTTCCAAACTCCAAGCTCCTACGAAGTTAGGACAGTCTTTCAGGGAGTCCTGGACCAGAAAGGATTAATCTTCTAGATTAATAAATTTGATGGTTGAAACATGGACCTAAAATATGTCACTCAGAAATTTGGGCCTGCCAAGAACAAAGTGAGAAGTTAACTGAATGTTCACTTTTCACTTTGTTCTTGACATATCAGCGCTCCCTACTGTCAAGAAAAAAAATACACTCACCCTTGGGTCCTTGGGTCTTCCCACTGCGTCGTGCGAGTTGGGTGATGGACAAAATACACTCTACCATTGGTGTCAGTTCTCTTTTCTTGTGAAGGAGAAAATCAACACATTTCATTTCATTTATTTAACATTTCAGTAACATCAGCTAAAATATTTGTCTTATCTCACTAATATTTACCCCATCCGTGAGGCAGAGGTCCCAGTGGGTCAAACTCTTTACTGGCTGTGGCTGCAAACTGGTCTTGAAGCTGAGCCAGAAAGAAAAAGTTACCAATGTCAAGTCTGCAAAAACATCTGTAAAAACTATTTTTGTCATGGTCTGTTTAAACACACTTTAGACTTAAAATCAGAGAAGAAACTGACCTCAGAGTATTTGTATGTTCATTTCCATCGGGTGATTAAAGCTTTTTATTCACGAGACTTAAAACATGCTATCTGGACATTACAAACTCATGCAGCCTTACTTGAGCTCTTTTTACACTCAAGAGCTACATCAAACTACAAAGTCTGCACTGTCACTTCATTTTGAGGAGAAAGATGTTGCAAAATGATTCCAAGCCACAATTACTGCAATATATTGTTCAGCATGAAATATGCAGGTTACACAGTACAAGCACATTCAGTGACTGTTCTCACCCCATATATGAATCTCTGGTTAAATTGCTGCATGGCTCCCTGGAGCTGGCTACGCTGGTGCTGCCATTCCTCATAGTTACGCACTGACTCCTGTGTGGGTCTTTGCCACGTAGTAGTTCGGGTTATGTGGTCAACATAGTAAACTCTACCCATTGGATCCACTCTGCGCTCCCATCTGCATAAAAGGAGAGCAAAAATAAAGGAAGTGTGGACTAACGTTGTATATTTTGCCAAGGATTTCTTTCTAGATATTAAAAAAAAACCCACACAGAATATAGATAAACACATAGTGAAAGTGATTATAAACAATATGACATAGATAATTATACGGCACTGAATACACAATATTACAATAATATATTTGTAGTATAAAAAGAAAAATCAAGCCATTTGGTACCCTGAAGGCAAAGGCTCAGGTCTATCCCAGGTTGTTCTTTTCTCAATGTGATCCACATAGTACACCCGTCCATTCTGGTCAACTCTTTGCTCCCACCTGCAGAAGAAATACAAATTACAATAAACAGAGAATAAGCTTAAATGAGGGGCCTATAAAGCAAAATGCAGAAAGCATTGCTTCTTTACCCTGGGGGCAAGGGGCCATTGTTTATGGGAGTCACCCTGGGAATTGTTGCTGAGGCACTGGCCCCTTGTTTAGGAACACTTGCTGTCTGTGAGGAACTTGATGTTGCTGCTCTTGCACTTGATTCATTCTGCTGATCTGAACACCCACTAGCTGATGCCTGAGAGGAACCGTCAGAAGCTGGGCCTTCGCTGAGTTCACTAGGAGAAGAACTGCTAGAAGAGGCTATGAAAGGAGCAAGAACAACAATAGGGAACTTTTAAGTCTGTGAAAAAAAAATGTCCTTTCTATTTCCAAAGGTGTATTTGTTTTCAAAAGTGTAGTGACTTTAATAATGACTGAAGTCAGTATTCAGTGCTTTAGCTAGTATGTGAAAAAATTAATGGTATCTTAGACGTGAGGGAGATTAAAATCACTCGTCTGAGGTATATGTGAGCCATTTAATCTTTGATGCCTCGTGCTTTTCCTACATGGTGAAGCTGCCGGTTTCTGCCGCATAGGAGGGGGCGGTCGAGTAGGTCTAGAAGGAAGTGATGCAGTGGAGCCCCCTGGAGACTGTGAGGGAGAACTTGTACCATTGACGGCATGCACATTTGGTACAATGACCCACTCATCCGAGTCACTTGAAGGTGATGAGCCTCCACTTGACCTACAAGTACAAAATACTTAATATATGAGTATTTTTCCAAGACCAAAGATTTAAAATGTTTATTTGATCTTACAAAACCAATGTCCATATATTTTAATGCAATAGCATCTTAAGATGATTAATTAAAGATTTACTAGACCTGTCACCAGTATCTCCATTTTGCCGTGTATTTCCATTTGGAAGAACAGCTAGCAAGCCATAAAAACAAAAATAAAAATTTAAAAAAAATCAAGTAAAAGACAAATGTTTAATGTGACATTCAAAAAAATGTATGTGTAACTCGAGTTTTCAAATGCAGTCACTAATATAGGTAGATATAAACGTTGCGAGCAATGCCAAGGTCTTTTCAGGATACAAAAAGAACACTGATAAGGAGTTACAACTTGGCAGCTGTTTCACCTTGTCACCTCATTGCTATCAAAGTCATTAATAATGGAAGTGAAGGACCGACTTGGTAACAAGCTAAATTTATTCTGCAATTCTATTCATTTTCAAATTACAGATGATGAGTGTTCATGTTCTAAAATTGCGAATGTGGCCCACATAGTGTACTGGGTTTGTGAGCGTGGTCTCTCACCTTGTTCTCTCTCTGCCAAGCCAAAGGTTTCTGGGTCTACCTGCATGCCATCCAGACAGACTGACAAGTCACCTACAAGATCCTGGGGGTCTCTGTCAGAGCACAGCTGCAGTGTCTGCACAACCTCACATACTTAAGGGGGACAGAATACAAGTCAAGTGTTAAGCAGGCACTGTAATTGCAAGACAGGAGAACACATACGTTACTATAAAACAAAAGAATAAAAGCAATTATTAACTGTGTTCTGGTTTAATTAAAACTTCTCCCTACAAGCACATTCTTCCCCTGGTAACATTTATTACTAAAATGAACAAATACTGAGAAACTATTTCCTTAAGGGTCTCTGATTGTTATTAATCACCTGATTTTTAAAGCAGCGTTTCCTTTTTTAGCCCAAACTGTGACAGTACGGGGCTTTGAAAACAGCAGAGCTGAAAAACTCCAGTCACATGGAATGCCTCAAAAACCACGTGCAACAAGAATCTCATTCAGTGCTTTAAAAATCACAGACAAGCAGCTCTTACACAGAGTGTAGACCAGACTGTAATGTCACATGTTTTGTGTATGCTATGCACACTGACCAGGTCTGAGGAGGCATTGTATTTAGTATAAACTCACTTCAAACATAGAAAAGCTCATTTGTGTAGGTGATCCAGTGTAGAGTATCTACAGAATGTGCATCAATTACCAAATATAACATACGATTTTGAGACACAGACAAAGAAAATGAAGTCAGAAAGTGAGTTCAAAAGGGATCTGATTTGTTATTATCATGAAATCATGAAGTCATTTAGTAACAGCTTTGTCTTCTATACAATTTACGATTTTGTACGGCTCAACTCCGACAACCTAGAAATATTAGCTGTATACTCATTTCCTCAGAACATCTTTCCATATCCAAGGTTAATATAGAAAATAGCAGCATAAACAAACTCTCAAGTATCCTTGTGCTACAACGTTTTCACAGCTGTCTCATGCATGGCTGTAGCTCAGGAGGTACAGCTACTACCGATCAGAAGGTCAGTTGTTCAATTCCTCTAGTCTGCATTTCAAATTATTCTTAGGCAAAGTACTGAACCCTGCGTTGCACTAATCAGTCTGATAATGAGTGTGACAAAAGCAGAGATAGGAAAAAAGTGCTTGTATAAACAAGTGAATGAAAGTGTTTTGAGTGCTCAAATAAAGTAGAAAAGTGCTAAATAACTACCAGTCCATTTACCATATCATGCCAATAGTGGGGGGAAAAAAAGGAAAATGAACTCACATTTCATGTCATTGGCCTTAAGAGTCTTGCTGATGTCCAATGTAGCTAGACCCAACAGAATGTCTGACTTGAGTGTCTGATGGCTCCAAACACGAAATATCAGTTTGCTGAACGGAGTCACAATTCTGTAGAAAGGTGAGAAATTTTTGAGCATATGGCACCAACCAACACAATACAACAGCAGAGGAATAATTGGGGTAATCTGTACAGCTTCTTAGTTTTGTTTGAAACTCATCGAGCATTTTTGTTTTTTTCCCCTCCAAGTACAGAGGAAATCCAATTTATAAGTCTATGATGCTTTTTATCCTCCATTATATCTGCTTTATTTTGATTCTGAATGCAGAATTTAAATGTTGTATGTCTATCCCCCCCAGCATTTACTGGTAAATACTTTGTTTACTTTTCTATGTTTGACATCATTGCAGTTAAATATATCTTTTGGTAAGACCAGAAAGAAACATTAAGATATTAATGTTATATTAATATATTATTAATGTTATGTTATATCTTAATTAAGATATACTTCAGGTTGTTAAATAATAAGACATTTTTTAGATCTATAATGTCTACAAATTTGTGATACTGTTCTATAATTATTTATTCTACTACAAAATTCTGGTGACCTGGGTTGTTGGATTCACCAGTTACTAAATTATTTGCATCCACTGGAATGGTATAATGACCTTGGTAAAAAAAAAGTGTTGGGTGCACTGACTTTGTAAACGCACCTGCTATTTTAATTGATGCACAGTACATAAGAATATACACTTTTCTAGACTTTATCTGTATGCAAGAGGAAGACACGGTTCTGAGATTACATTTACTGTCTACAATTACAACATTCTGCTAAAATATGGACCCAAACAATTTTTCGCAAAAGTTGTACTCACACTGTGAGAGCCTGCTTCCATTTGGGGCTGTGTGTGTTGTTGCATTTCTCAGTCCTCTTTGACTGGCCATCCACTGCTACTTCAACATATGGACTTGGACCAAACCAGGTCTTTTTGTTTTCCTTCAGCTTAGCTGAAAGCACTGGAAAAATAAAAATTCTAGTAATGGAAAATCAAGATTTTAAAACCACTTCCTGTAGCCCCGTGCATCCTGAGCTCAACAGCAGTCAGTTTATTTAGATCCAGCTTTAAGGTATTTTTTTACCATCAGGGAATCATCAAAATCTAGGTTTCCATTACAGAAGTTAAGCATATTAATAATAATTTTAAAAAAAACACCTTTAAGAATTTAGCAAGGTCCTCTACTGGTTTTTGTTAAATGATGAGCATACAAGTTTTGCAAAACAATAACTTACCAGTAACTTGCAACTGGGCCTTCATGGTTCATCCATAACATTAGAGCCTAAGTGGCAACAACAAATGAACCTCCAATCAATGTTATCACATATAACTTAATTAAAGAGTAAAAAATATAACCTGCTTTATATTCAACAGTGAGTAAGCTTTGAGGAAGCAATCTAAATAAAACAAAGAGATATTTGAGACAGATTCTGGGTATCTGGGATCATTCGTTGTTGACTCAAAGAGAACATGTTATCTCAATTATCACTCTAGTTAAATATTTAAATTGAATGTGGTTTACAATAAACAAATTGAGCTATACCCTCATTAGCTTCGCAGCATACAGGTCCAGGGAAATCATTCATAATTGCTGCCCAAATCTGTCTCACTCATCTGGTACAGCTTTACCAAGTGTAAATAAGTAAACCACATTGCTATGTGTGCTAGACAATCAATTTTAGTAGTCAAAACAGAGCCTGAACTAAATAATGATTGGCCAGTATAAGAAATTGTATTGGCATACATATTGTTCATTGTTGAGGTTTGAGATATTGAAACTGAGAAACTGGCGCTGTTAGGAGTAAAATGATATCTGCTTATTAGTTTGTGAGGTTTTACAGACATATATATATAGACAGAAGGGAAAAGAGAGGGAGAATATCAGTCAGTAAACTGATATCTGATCTCGTTGCGCATTAGGCTGGTTTTGGCATCGGTTTTGACCTGTTCACTGATATCTGCAAATGAAGCCTAACAGAATTTTCTCACAGGTTAGCAGTAATGTTAGCCAACTGAAGATTAGTTATTAAGACAGCGTTAAACACTTGACTCTAGTAGAGTTTCTGTTTAAGCTGTCACATCACCATTACTGGCCAGCTTGTAAATCGTTTCATAACTGTAACGAAGGCGGACAAGTTCAAGAACCTGGAACTTTGCACACCCATATCCTGATCGAGGCTTTAGCTAACCATGCATTAAACCCACGCTCGACATGCTAACATCACTTTCACTCCTTCGACTGCTTACAGGAGAAAAACTCAAACCTGTTCCTTGGAAGAACTCTAAGTGACCATACCTGATGAAAGAAGAAGATAAAGAGTGACAAAAACTTTAGTTTCAGCTATGTCTGAATGATGACAAGTAAGATAACAACATCAGCTCAGACCAGTGATCCGCTAGCTTGAACAAGTCCAGGTTTTCCGGTACAAGTTTTTCATAATAAAACTTTAGCTCAATTTTATTATTATTATTATTATTATTATTATATTTTAGTACTTCTTACTACGACATAAATAACATAACGTACTTACTAGCTTTTCCATCTGCAGATGGACTTGCTCTTGTTCCTGCTCTTCTTAACGAATGTTTTAGGACTGTCGTATGGTTCAAAGCACTGGGGGGAAAGGCTTATTATCTATATAATCTGATTATCTATATATGTTTTAAGCAACATTAGGCTTCGGACCGTGCTAATTTTTATTATAACATTTTACACATTCAAAAAGAAAAAGACAAAAATAAAACAGCACGATGCACCAGACTGTATTTGTCTTGGTATTTTTGTCCCCCAGCTTGCTGCTATTATAAGTCTGGACTAGAGTAGTTTTGTCATTTGATTTTTGTCTGCAATGTTAGTAGATCTAGCCTATAGGCAAGCTTTTATTTTGAAGGGATGTTGAAGCGCTGACATCGCGATAAAACGATTTTTTTTTTTTACAATCTCATGATTTAACAAGATATATTTATGTTCCTTTAAATTTTATGTTGTTTTGCAGTATATACTAAAAAAAAATATGGTTTCATTTATTAAATTATTTATTTACTCGATGGCCAAAGTGTGGACACGCCCACGTGTGACATCCGTGTTTTTGGTCTCGTGACACGGCTGTAATTGTTAGCAGTCAGAAAGAAACGTTGCGGTGTGGTAAATGATATGTTATTTTGTTCTATCAGTAGTCACTTTCGCCATTAATATAACGTCTGCTGAAGCACGATGTTATCTCGTCTATTGAAGGAGCACCAGGCGAAGCAAAATGAGCGGAAGGAGCTGCAGGGTGTGTGATAACAGAAATCGATAGTGATAGCCGCCAGTGCTAACCATTGCTAAAAACAAAGCTCTGTTTCACTTAGGATGTCCCAGCACCACACCAAGCTGCCGTCCGGTGTTGATTGATTGTATTAATGTCTCTTTTTTTTCTCACAGAGAAACGCAGACGTGAAGCAATTGCTGCAGCCACTTGTTTGACAGAAGCCCTGGTAGACCACCTCAACGTTGGGTATGACTGTGATTCCGATCCTTTTTTTGTTTTTGCTTATTTCTTGCTGTTCTTTTTGATAGTAGTTAAGGATTGAAAACAGGATGTGCTGACCCTCTGGTCCCCAGAGACGAGTATGTCCCACAGACACGTATATTTCACGCAATCTCTCTGGAATATTGGACATCTGTGTCCTGTACCAATTCTATTATTTACCTTTAAGTGTAGCTGTACTTGCTGCAGCACCAGTGATTGTTGATTTTCTTTTTTACATTGCAAGTTTAGTCAATAAAAAGTAAGCAAGTTGTGAAAAATCCAATATTAACTTTCCACATGTTGTATTGTCTACAACCAGCATTCAAAATCTAAAGATATTTAATGTAAAATGACAATAACCGCCTTAACGCCCACTCACATCCTGGGCCATCTGACCTCAGGAAATCACATGATAGGGTGGGGCTAGGTTTCACAATGAGCTCACCCGAAACCTTGGCTGATTGTGACCTACACCCATTTTGGCACCTTGGCTCGTGTGATTAGGTAGAGGATCATTAGGGGGTCCATTGTCCCTCTTGGAGGGATACTCCCACAGAACTTAAATCTGGGACTCTCCACCATTTGACCCTAGAACTGAAGTAGCTTCTCGGATGAGAGGTGAAACGTCTTCAAGCATCTTAAAGAAGTCCAGACGCTTTTCTTTCCAAGCTCCTTAGACAGTAACCTTAGAGAATATGTTCCATTAAATATTTTTGTGCTTATTTAAAGTCACGTGTAAACAATGTTAAAAGTATCTTGATTTTAGTGGGATGTTAATAGCTAGTAATTATTTATTATTTTTATCCCACTAAATAATAATTTTTCGACCGATTACCTCGTATATGGTATGTCAGTGCCAGGCTGACACAAGGCTGTCACACACATAAGATTTTAGTCATGCTGTTTCTCCAGGCTTTCACATTACTGACACCTTCTTCGGACCAAATAAATTAAACAGTTTATTCCTAACAGGATGTACATCGCCTAATATTTAACACAGCCACAAACAGTATGCTGAAATTATTAACAATGGGTTGTGAAAGATGTGATGAAACCAGGACAATCAGCTTAAGAGACTCAGAATGGGATGCAAAGACCATTGTTGTGCTGCTCCTGCATGAAAAAGATTAGCCACCAGACCGAAATCCTTCTGGGACAAAGAGAGATTTTTACTATATTGAGTAACACTGTATGGTTTCAGTGTATTGAAATTGTAGCGGCTATATGTATTATAATGCCCTAAACCTCATTATTGTGTTCTATTTCAATTTAGAGTTGCACAGGCATATGTAAACCAGCGAAAGCTTGACCATGAGGTTAAGACTCTTCAAGTGCAGGCAAGCCAGTTCTCCAAACAAACTGCTCAGTGGATCAGTATGGTGGAGGGTTTCAATCAAGCATTAAAGGTAGGTTAAATGGAAATGGCTGTCGTCTCTCATCATCTGCAAATCTACCGTATCAGTCTTGAACAAAACGAAGCATTTGTGGATCATATTAGAATGTTGCAAAATGATTTTGCAGCAAACATCAGCATTTTCTCAAGGTCAGTTAGGATGAAAATGTTAAAAGAACTGTATGATATTTAATAATACTGTACTTGTAATAATAATTTGTCTGACATATATTTTTATTATTTGTCAGTATAATTTTTAACCTAAAATTCCCTAAAAGACATTCCCATAAGTGTGCCAGCGGGCTAACTTCTAGCTGCAGTTCTTTGGGCAAGTGTGATGACCATATCATTAAAACTGTAACACCAGTACTATTGTACATTAAGAGAGCATTCTTTATAGGAGCAAATAAATGGTATCGTAACCTTGTGTTAAAGAGTGTCAGCAGTACATAAAAACAAAACTGTTTATGCATCTTCCAAAGATCTGCTCTCTCTATTGTGCACTGGCGGTTTCAGGTCACCACATCACACTTGTGCAAAGTACAAACTGAATC
The DNA here is from genome assembly GCA_015106755.1 of Etia nguti. NCBI lineage: Eukaryota > Metazoa > Chordata > Actinopteri > Cichliformes > Cichlidae > Etia > Etia nguti. Next base: position 12,841 of record VUQG01008748.1, on the reverse strand, counting down.
GTGATTGGCTTCGAAATTATTTGTGAAATCACCAAGGCATTGCTTGTACAAACACATTTTAATGTGTTTAAGGACTTAATCTGAGCTCGACACACTTTTCCCCTTTAGCACAAGAATTTGAAAATAATCCAAAAAACACATTTTGTGAATGAAAGGGGGCTGATTATGGGTTAAATTTGTACATTAACAAGGTTGCTAATACTAATTGTTTTATGCTCTCAATTAAACAGGAAATTGGGGATGTAGAGAACTGGGCACGCAGTATTGAGATGGATATGAGGACAATAGCAACAGCGATGGAGTATGTACACAAGGGTCAGCTTCAGTCTGCTTGCTCATAAGCCGTGAACGTGTACGTGTTGGACATTTGCAAGTGAAACTGAATACACTGGAATAAAACTTAAATCCACTTGAGTTGACCCCTATCAGCGAATATGTGTTTTGCCTTTGTCAGCAGTTTCTTTGCTTGTCTGCACTCCCCTCTAAGTTTGCCGAGGCAGCTCAGATGAACATCAGAATTCTGCTGCTTTAACAATTAAATCCACATGTGCAGAAATTGTTATGTTGTTGTGTTAGCAGCAATACTGACAACTTTGAACAGTCATTAATGGTGGAGGTGCTTACACATCAAGGTTACAACAACCAAAATGGCAATAGATAAATATTTAGAATAGAATAGAATTGTTCATGTACAAATGGGGAGTGGGGTGGGGGGTGACAGTCTGAATGGCCCAGGAGAAGAAGCTGTTTGTGAGTCTGGAGGTGTGAGACCGGATTGACCTGAGGCGCCAACCAGAGGGCAGCGGGTCAAACTGTTGGTGGGCGGGGTGCAAAGGGTTATCTGTGGCCCTAGTTTTTCTGAAACAGGAGAATCTGGCCATGGCCTCCAGGCGTGTAAGAGGGCAGCCAATCATTTTTTGGGCAGTGTTAATTACCCTCTGCGCAGCCTTCATGTTCTCGACTGTGGCCCTTTTGTACCAAACACCCAGGCAGTAGGAGAGCACGCTCTCAACTGAGGAGTGGTAGAAGGCCAACAGCAGCTCCCAGTCCAGGTTATTCTTCCTCAGGACACAGAGGAAGTGCATTCGCTGTTTTGCCTTCTTTACCAGGGGCGTTTGTGTTGTGGGTCCAGGTGAGATCAGCAGAGATGTGGGTGCCCAGAAACCTAAAGGTGGAGACAGATTTACCCATTCTCCATTTATGATAAGAGGGGAGTACAGTCGTGTGCACAGGGCATACATACAGTAGGGAGCTAAGAACACAGCCCTGCAGGGATCCGGTGGTAAGTGACAGTAGGCGATAGAGGTGGGGGCCGAGTCAGACAAATTGGTTCACTGCATTGCCTGATTTGTTGAATGAAAGGGGAAAAAGTTAAGTAACATTGTTGTAAAGATTCAGTTTACCCCTTTGGAACAGGTTGAAGAGGCCACATAATAAACACCCGTTACCTTTATTTAGTATATCCAAAAAAAGCATTTTGTTTTATGGCTTTCTTTTCTGTGCCTGATACCTGAATGATGGTGTAGGTGTTACATGTCTATATAGAGTGAGGGCTGTACTGTCTGTGTTAGACCACATAATTTCAGATGTTGTTAATGATGGAAAAATATTTTAATAAAGTTTAAAAATCTTCACTTGTGTTCTCTTCTTATAAAAAAATATGTTAATTGAGCAGTTTTTGCATATAAATAAATTGGGAACAAGGAAATGTGAATATTTGTAAAAAAAAAAATAAGTACCTCATTTAAGAAAGAAAAGCCTGTAGGCTGCTTTTTAAGGAGGTACCTTGTCAGGAGGTTCGTATGCACAACAGATGTCAGTTTGGGGTGAGCACCGATTAAATGTTTACAACACAACTGGAGAACAAGTGAGAGTTAAAGGCCGTGAGGGTCAAAAGTGGGCAGTTTCTTTCTTTTGAAAATTACTTCAGGATCAAAAATTGTTTTTTCATAATGGTTTCAGTGTACCTGTTACAAATGTGAAAATCCCTGAGAGACCTTAGGATTTATAGACTTACAACTATTGCAACAAGGTTTGATATAAATACAGTAACTGGATAAATATCTGCCTGGGTAAAGTGCTTGGACGGTTTATGGAATGTGTGACGTGTCAGTGAGTGTGGCTTTTGAGTTCACTAATAGTATTACAGGCAAGAAATTTACCACACGAGACT
>VUQG01008746.1:37317-54682 GCA_015106755.1 Etia nguti | reverse complement strand
ACAGTCCACAATAGAAAAACAACAACAAGAAGAAGAAACACAATAACAACAAGAAAAGGACTCGGTCAGGTCGGAGCTGCTGATACTGGCTGCCAGCTCGGAGCGGCGCCGGAAGAAAAAAAAAAAAAAAAAAGCCTTTAGATTCCACCTTGTTAGAATCTGTGGAGTCCACCTTTACAAAGTTGACAGTTTTGTTTAGTAAAGCATCCACAGAGGCAAGAGAGCGGCTTTAAAACCAAAAAGATACTCCAATGGGTCAAAAATATTAGCTGAAACCATTCATACCAAGACCCATTATCAAAAAACAGTAACTCTGATAAGTGTACTCCACAAAAGCTCTTTCTATCTCACACATTCACACACGTTTGCAAACACTAATGCACATACATTCAATCACATGGAGTATTATAGCACCTAAAAGCCTGCAGACAGGTGCATTAGAAAGGTAAGAGTTGACTGAAGTCACCTCCCAGGAATGTAATGGAAGTGTGATCTGATGAGATTGAAAGTAGAAACACAGCAGAAATCCTTTATTATACTCATATTTTACACTGCAGCTCTGGCTTTATCTTTCATCTGTGCCCCAATTTCTTTCTTATATCCCTCCTTTTCTTACACTACTTGGTTTGGTTGTATCATTTTTTCCCCCTGCCCTTTCATAAGTCATTTTGCAAGAGCAGGTGTTTTGTACAGTTTTAGTGCAATCAGCAACTCCTCACTTTGCATTAAACAAGAGATTTTATCAGAAAACTGCAGAAAATAGAAGATGAATTGCTATTCTAGGGATGGCGTTTTAAATGCGGTCATTGCTGGAGCCCTTTTTTTTTTCATTTCAATCTCCCCAATTTTCTTGAAGAGCTGTATCACTAAATTAATCTTACATAACCGGCTCTTATCTGGACTCAGGGCTTAAAGCTCTTATCCAATTACAAATTTATCCAGCCCACACTGACGAACTACCTCAGCTTGAGGACACTATTACAAACGCAAGTGGAGGACACTCATTTTCTCTGTCTGTATCATGCCACTTTCTCGCTTTCTTTTAATATACAGATGTTATCAATGCTTTATACCCGCATAGATAGAAAAGAAAGTGCTACAGACACACACTAAGTAAACACAGCAAGGAAACACTTGTCGTCTCTATTCATTTATCCCTGTCTCCACTTCATTCAATGAAAAGATATCTATTGTTTATATCAGCAAAGACACGTGGAGAGGGGATAGTCTTAGCGCTCTGGATGAGACTAATCTCAGCAACAGGACCCCATTCTCTCTGTATCCTTTCAGCTTCTTCTTCTTGCGTGGCTTTTAGAGTAGACACAGCCATGTTTTAAAATAAATGATATGAGCACTGAAGATAACACTAAAGACACACAGCATCATCTGAAACAACTTTACACAAAAGGAGCGTGCTCCTTCTTGTCCTCATTATCTATCCCTCTTTCAACAGGCAGACAAATATATGCATTACACCCCGTGGAGTCCATATTCTGAGAAACCATGCCTTCTGAGTGATCACAACCCAGCTAACAACAACAGAAAGATATTATTTCATGTCATGTTATCACACTGTTTCCATACAAAAGGATGAAACTATACGCTACAAACTCTGTCAGAAAAAAAAAATTACCATAATATTTTCACTTGGCTGGATGCGAAGAGATTTCACGCAGGCAGTAGTAACATGGAATGGAGTTTTACCAGTGCGTCAGTTTATAAAAGCAAAATACTGCAGTCCAACTTCTATTGCCAAATTGCAGTGCGTGTATATTTGAGGCATAGCGTGTGCTTTATATTTCTATCAGCTGCAGCACCAGCGGTGTTTAACGGACTGAAAGTAGCCTAAAGAGCCTAAAGATTAAATATACAGATAGAGTCGCTCAGACTTGCCGCCCCCAGCCTGCTGACAGCCAGCTGCCAGTCACTTCCCAGCCCCTGGGAGTCTGACTGTGGAGACTTTTCACCAAGTTGAGTTGAGTGTCATCAAGAGGTGGTGCTTTCTTCACAAAAGCTTTGACTTGTATAGTTTCTAAATGTTTTGATAGCTGAAACATTTCCACTTGCTAAAATACAGGCGTTACAACCTGATGAGCATGTTTTGAAAATGTAAAACACATGGATAAAACTAGTTTCACCTTTAACACATTTGAACACTAACCTTTATTTATTTGGGTTTTTTTTTTTTTTATCCAATGAAATTCTTTTAAAAAGAGTGAAGTATGCTAATTGAAATTTGTTAGGCCGATGTTAATGTAATGAATACTTTCCAGGATGAATATTACAATATAACATTTTCAGTCCAGTGGATTGAAGCTCTGGATTGAATGTACCTGTTGCTAAAATAAATTATAGTATTGGAGCTCCAAATATTAGCCAAGCCAAACCAACTTTATTTATAAAGCGCTTTAAAAACAGCAACCACTGACCAAAATGCTGAGCATAGGAATAAAAATACATAGCAACATAAAAGCATTAATAAAATACAACATTGTTTAAAAAAAATAATTACCCATGTAAATTAATATAATATAAGGTTGATATAAGGTATACATAAGGGAAACACAAAGAATTTAGTCGCTATTCAAAAACTTTAGACACTCCTATACACATATGTAGGTCCAAGAATTCTGCCAGGAATGGTGATCCTATTTTCAGATTTGATTGGTCAGTAGGAAGTGACTTCATAGCTATTGATCTTGAACATAACCTGCTCTAGAGCCAACTAGTTAAGTAGTAAACCATCTTTTTAGTACAGAAAACCCAGTATTAGACCTAAATTTACCTGATTAAGCCCAAATCCTGCTTTACATTACAGGCCTCAGGAGACTTGTTTATAAAAGGTAGAGAGCTGACTAGTTGTCGTAGAAAGGCAACAGTTGCTGTTTTTGTTGGCACACACTTTAAACTTAGGTGGCCTAAGTGTACTTTACTACAAGAACATTCCTCCCCATATATGGCCTTAACGAGACTGCATGTAAACTAATTAAATATTTACATATTTAGAAATACCAAAAAAAACTACAAAAAGCTAACAGAGCATCACACAATTAAAGAAAAGCCCAGACTGGACCACTATTACTTAACTAATGACCAATTGTATGCAAATATTTGGACTCCAAGTCAACTTTATATCATTGTGCAAGAATGTGTGGTTTATATAATGCATCATATGTAACAACATTACCTTTCAACATAGTTTCTATCCATCTTAAATTCTTCTTGGATTTGTTTGTTTGAGTTTGGATCCATTCAAGATTCATGAAGTCAATTGAGGGAATTTGTATACTGGCCCTTAAAAGTCACAAAAAAATCCATCCATTTTCCTAAATGCTTGTCCAATTCAGGGTTGGAGCCTGTCCTAGCTGATTGGCAGGGTACACCACGGACAGGTCACCAGGCTATAGCAGGGATAACACACAGCTAGACAGAACAGTCACACTCATATTCAGTGATTTACAGTTTAAAATCCCATTTTGCCTGACAAAAGTCTACATAAAAGCTGTCTTGCAAAAACAAGGAAATAACAACAATATAATAGAAACTGTACTGATGGGAGGAGGATTAGATGAGGTGAATAAAAGGTGGAGGGATTTTTTTCCTGTGATAAACTCAGTGAAACTGATATCACATCTCACACAAGCCCACAAATACCCGTCTTTTCTTCTCCACCTGCCCTTTCTGTTGCTCCATCTGCCAAAGAATAGTACGGGATATGAGGCCAGAAGAGCTAAACAAAAAAAAAAAAGAAAGAAAAAAACCACACATGCATTGTGTTTGTCATGTGGCTTGCACATACACACGCAGGTATCGAGCCAATCAGATAACATTCACACCACAGAAAGTCATCATAAATGCAGCCAATCATATCTATCAGAGACATAAAATGGGTGACAGATTATCTCACTCTTTCAATTCAATTATAGTTGTTTTCTTTTCCCTTTTGTGGTTTTTGCTGTAAAAACTATGAAGTCTATGGAGGAAGAAAACTCAATAAAAGAGGAGAAAGTTGATTAAAGGAAACTCGCTATATAAAAAGAATGGGAAATGTTATTTCCTCTACATTATTTAAAGAGTTAGAGACACCAGATGTACATAATCCATACTTTATGTCCAAAATTAGCACAAACGTACAAATAATAGTATAATAGCAATAATAGTACACAGAGACATCTAAAACACACTAACGCAAGGCCAATTCGGTGAAGTCAAGCATAAAACATATTTAGACTTCACAACACAAAAAGGTCGGTCACACATACGCACAGACACACACACACATACACAAAAAATCAAAAAAACAAAAAACAGACACAGGCTTCCCAACAGGAACAGGAGCCCCCCCATAATGTGATTCTGTCTCGATTAAAATGGTGGGAATTGGATCTGAGGTAAAAGGCCATGTCAAGAGAGAACAAATGGGAACGGCGGCACACGGAGGAAGATGAACGACTGTCTGGGAGATAGAGAGATGAGATGGAGGGAGAGAGAAATGATAGGATGGGAGAGAAAAGCCAGAACGAGTGGGGTGCTACAGGTTCTATATTAATCCATTACAAAAGGGCTCCTTCCTCATTTCTGTAACCCCCCTCTCCCTCACATAGGATGATAGCACTGACCTCCATGTTGAAAGGGGAAGTCAGGAGCTGACAGTGTAGCTGGACATCCACCTTCCTCATTATCATCTTCAACTTTTGTATTTGTCTTCTTTTCTTATATGTGCTTTTATTTGTCTTAACGTTCGCTGCTTTGCATATACACAACTTCGCCTGCATTTTCTCAGATTCCTCCTTCTTATGCTTCAGATATTCTACAGTATTTTTTACCTATTTCAAAGTATTCCTCCATCTTCCTCTCCCCCATGCCCCCATGCATGAAATTTAAGCAGTTTTCATGCATGAAACCTGGAAAATGTAGTGAGGAATATTCCAGGTGAACATTAAATGAACAAATGATGAAAAAATGTGTTACCATATTTCTTTTTTTTCTTTTTTTTTCATAAAAACGTGGAGTAGAAGCTTATACACATATCAGTAGAAGACAACCCAGGGCCTCATTTATACAAATAACCTGTTTCACATAACTGAACTTTAAATCCTTCCCAAATATGTGTTTATACTTACACAAAAAGTAAGGAAATCAGTGTTTAGTCGATTATTTCTTTGTTGTAACATTGCTTCTTGGTAATAACTCCTACGGTTGGAAAGGTTGGGGGGGGGCTTACCAGAGGCTTGGATGCTTATATATTGCAATGATCTTATCATCTTAGATACAACTTCATTTACACATCAAATAAACTATAAATAATGACTCCCGACTCTCCTGAAAGTTAGCCCAATGCTTTGCTGCATTTGGCGTGCATGGCTGAATGAGAATTGCCCTTAAATTGCACTTTGGGTAAAATTCCTTAGAGTAAGTTAATGAGTTTTAATTCGTTAAACTTGTTAATGAATTTGGCAACTACACCCTGCCTAATGCGACTTCAGAGCATTTTACATTTGCTAGAGCATTGATTGATACACCCATGAGTGCATGGCAAAGAAGGCCACTAACATCATTGTGAAGTTTGCAGATGACACAGCATTTGTGAAATTGATTTCACAAGGTGATGAGACAGCTACAGGGAGGATGCAACTGCCCTGGAAATGTGGTGCAAAAACAACCATCTATACCTGAATGTTTCCAGGACAAAGAAGGTCTTTGTAGATTACAGGTTGAGGGCAGCCTTAGGGACACCATAGAGAGCCTTCTGATAGGTGGTTTCACCACTTAGTATGATAACTGCACCAGTGAAGATCTTAAGGACCTTGAGAGAGTGATGCAAACGGCTCAGCACACAGCGATGAAGAAGGCCACGAGAATTTTAAAGGACCCATCCCATCTACACAACAGCCTGCTCTCCCTGATGCCGTCTGCTAGTTGATATAGAATCCAAACACCACACACCAGCAGACTAAGGAATGTTTTTTTTTTTCCCCTTACAGGCTATAAAACTATTGAATAAATAACAAGTGCGCATGAGCAATACATACTGCACACGTGCACGTCATCTCTGTGTATTGCCTTCTTTATGTATGTAGCATTACCTTTTGTAATATTTTTATACCATTTGTTTCCTGCATTAACAGTATTTTTAGCTGCTGTTTTTAATTTCTGTTGTTTTGGGGGTTTTTTTATATTGTTGCACATTATGTTGGAGCCTTTCAGATTAAGTATTTCAATTGTATTTTTATAACCAGAGTGACTTGAATCTTAAATCCGCTTAATAGCTCATTCTCCATACTGTAGCTCACGGCTATTATATTTAGAGCCATTAATCATACCAAAGATCAATAGAAAAATCTGTTGGTTTTTTTTCAATAACAAACTTGAAATAACCATTAAAAGCAAAGCACCAAGTAACACTGGGTCTTTTTTTAATGTTGATAATTCTCATGAAATGGACATTGATTTTCACTTTTCTGGCTTCTCCTGGTCAATGATTTCCTCCTGCATTTACCTAAATTGCCCCTCTTCTTCTTCCTTTGGGTCCTTCGTGTTCAAATGTCCTTGTTGGTGGCAACTGTGAGCTCCTTGATTTTATCCTTCATGTTATTATTCTCTTCGTTCTACAATTTCAGTGCAAGTTTTCCTACACACACCAACATCTGTTGGACAAAGGATTGCTCCCCAGTTGCGCTTCATGAGCAACTATCACCCTGTGAGGTCCATCTCCAAATTGTCCACTCCAAGGACAACAGGTGCCGTACAGACCATGCTTTTTATGATATTATAAATAAAACAATTTGACACTCTCGGTCCTTAAACCTACACCATTTCCACTTTTTTCTCCCTCCCTTTGTTATCCTTTTTTATAAAACAAGCAGGTTTTCATCTCAAATTTGTTTTCTACACTCAATGATACAATATTTCTACACACATGGAGTATATCTTAATGCTCAAGCTGAATGCAGATACAGCGATAGCAACAAACAGTATATCTCCATGTTGTGTGCTAATCCAAACACTATATGACAATATGCACTGTCTCCTCTGTAGATATAATATGTAACCTGCGTGGAGCACGACACAGCCTGCAGGTTTCATGTGTCTGCATTGTTTAGCCATTTCCAATTTGTACGAAAGTCATGAAAAGAAGATGTGCAGAGAAGATCTCATCATCTCCAAAGTGAAATGAGGGAATAGGCTCAGTTTGAAATGTCTGACTACATTTAATACCACATACTGCTGGTGAAATTTAGCATCTTGTCTGTTTACTTACCATCACTTTACCAGATTTGAAAATGTATCGAAAATAACTGTCAGTCTCAGTGTGAGAGTTTAAAGCCCATGTATCTGTTTGTATAATGGTGTAACGTAAAAGCAAATGATTGCAGTACTACGATAGTATTAGGAAAAGTTTTTGTTTGTTTGTTTTTTGGTGCATATTAGCCTTGCTTCACCCTATTTTCAGAAGAACACTGATCTGAACACTGATCTTTTTCAATATATTCATCAAAACACTACATGTTTTACTACTGCTGACATGAAGACACCAAGCTGTGATCTGTACCCTGATACCTTATCAGGCTAAAATGCATTGTAATATGAGGTGTACTGTGATAAGAATACAATCTGATCTAGTTGCTGACATTGAAATGGGATCTCAGCCAGTGAGCCGCACGCAAATGCAATTTGCTGCAGTGTACTGTGTTCATATTTGTGAGCAGTTGCTGCCCATCCCGTATAAGTTGCTCTAAAATGAAGTTTGTAAACCAAATCATCTGCTGCGCTATATTTTCTGCAACAAAAGTGATGATGTGATATAGTTTGTTATGCATGTATGCACATTTTGATGCTATTATGTCACACTGAAAGCAAAAATCTATCATATTTATTTGCATTACTAATGTCACACTCATTCCCTAATTTCCCACGTTTTTCAAATTACATCACAAAGTTCAGTGTTTTCCCACGTTCTTCGGCACGCCACATAAAAGCCTCTTCTGCTCTGATGTCGCTATCAGCAGGATTTGTTTCAGTTTTTAAATAAATTACACTGTTGAAAGATGAAAAGGGTTTCTGAAGTGATAGTATTGAAAGCTATGGTTGAGTTTCCGTAAGACTGAAGCACAAAGGTTAGGTTTAAGAAAACATTTTACTCTTATTATTGTCAGCTTCAAACCAGCACATGAATTTCTTTTGAAGACTCAGTCTGGTCAGGTTTGTGCAACATGTGAAGCATATCATGTAATAATGTGATAACGATTGAAATAAAGCGTCACTGTTGTTTTCATTATGCTCTATATATTATTTTTTCTTTTTAGTTCTTCAAGTGCATGCTACTTGTCTTTAAATACCATTGAGTTGAGAGTTGATTTGAATATGATTGTGTCTTGAATTGCTAGTTGCTGTTTTTTTTTTTGATGATGAACGAGTCCTATAGGGCAGCAGTCCCCAACCCCCAACCACGGACCGGGTGGTGCAAAAGCTAGGGTTGGGGACCGCTGCTATATGGAGAAAATCGACTAGTGTTTTGTTGACCTATCTACTGACCCCAATCACCTCCTTCTGCAGACATTGCCACTCTAAAACAAGCCCATCTAATTTCTTCCTGTCAGCATTTGTATAGCAAAGGTCTCATTGTTTAGCCGTCTTGATCAGTAGTTCTCCAGGCTTTCTGAAGGTCTTGCATCATTGCAATATATAAGCTCTTTGACCCATTTTCCTGCCCAGTTCTTGCGCCTGGCCTTTTTCAGAAGAATGCTTTGTTGTTTGTTAAGCCACTTAATTTTGACCTGTTTATCATTCAAACAATGAAAAAAGGAGCCCAACTCAACAGATATACATAAAATGTGTCTACACATAACTGACAACTTAGCAAAGAACCAATTGTATCTTTGTATAAATTGTATCTTTGGGCACTTAAAATAACCGAGGAAACTGGACAACGCCCATTTCCAATTTTCCTAGCAAAGCATAAAGAAAGAAAGGGTGGCTCAAGAGTTTTGCACAGTACTTTACCAAACAATAGTTTGCTACTACTTAACTGGCATGATCATTTCCACATAGTAAACAGCTTAAACACCTTATTGTTTAAACAATATATCTGAAATTAGATGTGCAGTTCTCAAGTGATTATTAATGGCACAACAATATTTACAATGACAAAGTCATACTTAACTTGATAAATGCTAGGCAGGCAGTAATCATGGTATGAAGTATGACAGGCTGTTTGGACAGATCTAGCCTGCATTGCAGAGGGGTCCCTGGGGTGATACTGGGCAGAGAAAAGTGATATGTGATGAATCCGTTGTTAAAAGGTCAATACAAAATATCAGCTGGCCAGATTGCTTGCATTGATTTGAAGGGGAATGTTTTGCAGAGAGGCATTTGGCAGCGGCCAGAGAAAGGCACTAGTGATGAAATACTTTGCTGAAAGGCCACACTGACAATGATATAGATTTCTAAGAATAAAACAGCCATAAATGAAACTTTCCGGGGAAAGAAGACTGTCACATTACATGACCATTATGTCCGCGGTATGTAATGTGACCAGCAGGGGCCCGCTGTACTTTAGATCAGTGGTTTATAACCTTTTTGGCTTATAAAACAAGAGCTGTCTACTTCTGAGCTTTCATTATGGGTTTCATAACACTTGACAATTCGACTCTAACTTTTAACTTGATATTTGTGACTTTAAAGTCCCAGCTAAAGAGAGACATTTAAGTCACTAAGTATTTAAGCAGGTCTAAATTTTTGTTTTTGTCATTTTTGTCATGTAACTTGACCTAATCCCTTTTGATTTGCTGTTTGCGAGAAACCATTTTTTTCTTGTTTTATTTTATCCTCATCATTGTGCAAGACTAGTTTTGCTTTCAAAGTTATATTTTAACTATCATCCCCTAATGGGCTCACTGCCTGCAAGAGGCACCGTAGGGGTTGGGGGCAATCTATGTCGGGCAGTAGTCAGCAGAACCTGAAACTAACTTGTGCGACATGGGACGTCACCTCACATCTCTCCCCCTTGAAATTTTGAGATTTGTTTTTTCTACAAAGGATAACTGCTCGTCCTAACATCCTAACACTGCTAGTCCAGGTTAAATAAATGCCAACATAACCCCTTTCCTAATAAACCATCATTAAATGTAGTATATAGTGCCACACGATAACTATAATCCATGCAGCACATACAGCATACTGCAGAAATGTATTCTATGCTGGGTATCCCATGGAAAAAGAAAAAAAAACTACCCTGCTCTTAATTTTGATTTCGGGGTTTGAGCATGTTTCAGCCGATAGTGCTGTGAATTTAAAATGGAAATTTTACTCTTGCGCTGCTTTTACATGCATATAGGTTTTGATATTGGTGTATATATATGTGTCTTGGCATGCATTGAGGCATGTGTGAAAATGTGCAGGAGCATATGAGAAAGGAGAGTAAGAGAGAGAATGAATAAGAATGAATCAGTGTTGACCCCTGGACCACCAGAGCGGCTGATGAAATTTCTCTTGAGATGAATATTGTTTTGAATATAGCCAACTGTGAGATGGCTTATAGACACACATGGCTGGGCTCCTTCTCTCTCTCTCACCCACACACACACACACACACACACACACACCTTCAGTGCACTTACAGGGCATACCTGTGAAAGAAACGGTCCAATCTCACATGAGAAAAATCATGAAAGCTGAATTCATAGACTAGAAAGAGAAATTCAAAGAGGAAAATTGAGAAGCTAAGGAGGGGGTAAAAGAGAGAAGCAAGTAATGTATATAGAGAGAAAAGAGATATGTATATGAGGGGGGGAAAATGAAACAGTCATCCAAAATGAAAAGAGAGGCAAGGACATGCACTGAAGAGGGTGAAATAGAGTGCAGCTTATTTGAATGGCTCTCAGTTTCAAGTCTTTGACTCTCTTTCCCCTGGTTCTGCTTTGACTGTGCCTCAGCCTACTAATGTATCGATCTGGGACAGGAGCTGACTGAGAAGAGTATGGAGTCATTTAAAGTTTATTCTGACTCGCTCCCACGAAGCAAGCGTTAGACACGACAGCCTTAACTTAGTAGTTCTTTCCCACTCGCTGTCTGATTTTTCACAATTTTCCTTTCTTTTTCTTCCCTTCTCCTTCCTCTTTGTTTGTTTTAGATGCACTTGTCACTTCATCTTCAGTGATCCGACATTATGAGACCACAGTGGGCATCCTGCTTTGGCCTGAAAATGTCCTTACCAGTCTCCTGCGGCTCTGTTTATTTTCAAACTGCAGGCTCTTTGCATTTTCTTCCTTTGTCTTTCCACAGCTCATGTCTTCATATGCATTCCCACTTTGTCCACAAAAAGAAATAAAGCTCTCAAATCAGGTCATGGAGCTCAAAAATTAGTAATTTATGTCAGTGTTGTCATGATATCACGCTTTTATCATGGAAGCTAAGTTAATTAGTCAATTAGTAGACTAATTAAATTTTTAAAGCCAAGTAATATGTGATATTTCTTAATGTTAGATTTGCTGATTTTGTCATACATTAAATTAAATTGGATATCTTTTGGTTGCTGTTTCTTACTTTGGCAGCATAGGGACTGCTACAACCATCACCTTAGGCTTTGGAAAATTAGAATAGGTCGTGTTTCACCCTATTTTCTATTATTCAAGATTATAATCAGCACAATTTGGCCCTTAGCTGCAAAAATCTCCACTTGAATAGTAAACATAACCCCTTACAAAACACTGTTACAACCCAGTGTTCCCTAAGTATTAATATCAACTTAGTGTAATCCTATTAAATGCAGCCTATTACAGCTCATGCAGTTAGGCTTAAAGCTTCAGTGGGCAAGATTTTCACTCTGCATGGAAAAAAAACCGTCAATCAACAGGAACTAAAGCTCAATTTTATTTTTTTTTATAAGATTTTAAATTTCTAAAGCCTTTTGCTCATCCGTGACAATGTAGACAGTGCGGCAGACAACACCTGTTTTGTTGTGTATTTGCAGGAGATTTCAGTGACTGTTTCAGGTTACAGAAATTGTATTACATGTAACTGCTAACATGTCATCCATCCAATCCATACTCTGCAGTCCATCTTGGGGACAGAAACACTCTCAGGATTGCAGAGGCATAAAGAGAACATCACAGAGACAATAGGAACCATGGCAGGGAATCATCGTTCTGTGTTTTGATGCTATCTCGGTGAACAATGAAGCATTTCCTCCCCTGAGGCTCGGTGGTGAGATACTATGAGAAACGACAGGACTAATGCCGAGAACATCCCCAAAGGATGGTGAAGAAGACAAACGTGTTGGTCTGCTAATGGAAGCGTTTTATACGACAGCACAATAACACACACCTAATAGACTTGGCCGATAAGTGGAACAATAAATGAAATAATTTCTTTCCTGCCAAATCCTAAAATAAACACACGCGCAAAAAACCCATCCAGCAAACTCCTGTGTATCTAGAACAATAGTAAATGGACTGCATTTAAATAGCCCTGATTGGACAAATTGCTTTACAGATGGCTTTTAATTCACACTGAGAAACTCATACGCTGAGGGTGGTGGTGCTGTCATGCCAGGTAAACAAACATATGGACAAGGAGGATCTGGGGATTGACCAGCAATCCTGCGAGAACTGGAAAATATGCTTTACTTTCAGGACCTTAGCCAGATATTCTTATATTTGAGATACTTACAATGTAACCTTATTCAAATAAAATGCATTATTAGTTTATTAATGTACCCATAATTTTCTTAAAACAAGTGGGAAATCAACTCTATAATGATCGGCTGGTCCCTCTCCAGGAGTATCTGAATCTTGAAATATGTTTATAGATTTTCTCTCTGTTTGAATCACGAAAAAAGCAGTTTATTTTTTTCCAGAGTGACTTCTGCTAGAAACAAAAAAACATGAAAAGGTCTCTCTGAAATTAAGATCCGCTACCTTGCCAAAGTAGTCAACAGAACTTAATATACCAGCACATTAAATGTTTCAATAAAACTTGGTAGAGCTGCACGATTATCACAATCATGTTGATCAAAACTGAAATTCACTGATTTAGCGACACAAATGTTTTTATTGCACTGTCATCCAAAAAAATCTCAACACTACTTTCATATTTCATACACACCAGTACAAATCGCTGCATCAAACTAAAATTAGTCTGCATTATTCATTTGAATTCAGTGGAGCTCTTTGTCATAGACACTGGATTTTTGCCTGAGTTTTGAGTTTTTGTAGTAATGTTTGGTTTCCTGTTTTTATGGTGTTTAAACAACTCAAAAGGACTTAGTTTTCTTTGTTACAGATATTTTCTTATTGGTTTCTTTACAATTACTTTCTCAGTTTAGTTGTTAGGATTAATTTTAGCTATTCCACCTTTTGCAATCTAGTTTCTGTTTATATTTAACTCCTAGAGTTTCACTTTATCCTGCCTCCCGTGTGTCCTTTTGTATCTTGTTGTTAAGTCTGTCTTTATGTTATGTGTTTTCTTGCTGTGTCTTATTTTGAAAGCTGTTGTCTTCTGTGTCTTGTTCCTGATTTTACTTCTTCTGTGATTAATTTCAGCTGTCTTTAGTTCCCCATCTGTTTCCTCTTCCCTCGTTAGCACTTTTTTTATTTAAACCTTCAGT
The DNA here is from genome assembly GCA_015106755.1 of Etia nguti. Lineage (NCBI taxonomy): Eukaryota > Metazoa > Chordata > Actinopteri > Cichliformes > Cichlidae > Etia > Etia nguti. Next base: position 41,076 of record VUQG01008746.1, on the reverse strand, counting down.
TTGCTTCTGTTCTTTGTTGCGTTGTACGACTTATTTCTTTCCTGTTCCTTCCCATCATGCATTCCTTCTGCCTTGTTTAGTTTTTGCTTCACTGCATTTGGGTTCACAGACTTTCACTTTCCAAAAGATGACACCATTAGAAGAAAAACGTTTTTACATTTACATTGTGCTACATTCTGTTAATTAAGCTTTAGAAATGAATCTTTGCAAACTGAATGTACTTCCTAGAAGCAAAATAACATATTTTGCTCTATTCATTCTACCTGCATGATGGATATGTATAAAACTTAGCAAAAGCTGTGCAATCCCTTTCTTTTTTCCCAATGATCTTTGCATACAGTGCAGGTATTTCCACTTTGGAAAAATAAATGTGTAAGGGAGTAGCATATCTTTTCTCCATTAAGCTGACCATTTTCCTGAAGCCTTCATTACTTATCGGACACGTTTGCCCAAATAGATTGCATCTGCGTTGGTGATTTCAGTGCATATTTGTGAGCTGGATGGATTCACCGATGCGTCGTACAGGCTCACTTTTATGGATGTCCTATTTCAGGTGTCTAAATAAGTCAGTTATGTTGCTTTGCAGTGAATGTCACAGCTCTTATAACATGTTATTTGTTCTTAGTTAACATGTGCCCTAAACCCAAAGTATTCCCAACAACGGATGATGATCCGCTTCGAGGGACAAGTTCTTAGCCTTTTGCTGTCCCAGACATTTGAATTTTGGTGGGTATCTATCTCTCTATTGGATGTCTTTTAAGGCTGTGTTATTTGTCCAGAATAATCAAGGATACTTCAATTTATTCCTTCTAGTTGCACTGGACAGCTATCACTGGCACATGATATGCAGGCGCAACACCAGGCAGCCACTTTGGGAGCGCTTGATTTGCTTGTGCTTTGTGTTTAAATGGCAGAGTATGCACTTTATTATCACAACCATAACCTGCACAGTATATAATGTTCAAGATTATTTTGGTCAGTGTTTGCTACTATGAATACACACTGACTTTTGAAACATCATGCACTTGCTGAAAATCTTTTCTTCTATTATTATTTTAACACTGGTTTGTGTTGTTACTCCTCATACCCTTTCAAGCATGTGTGTTTCAATACAGCTGAATTGCTTTTACCTTTCTCAGTGCCTTTCTTTCATCTCGGTTTTGACTTGAATCTGCATGCCACGTGCTTTAGAAGGAGGGTGAAGGCCCACACACTTGTAAAACTAAGGGATGTCCTGGATTCATATCACAAGAGAAAATAAGATCATCGATGCAAAACAGAATGCAGCACAATAATCTTCTATCACAATTATTCTGCTGTTAGTGAGAATAAACAAAGCCAAAATGAGAAGCCGAGCACGCCAGTGGTGTGCAAAATGCAGAATCAGTTCTTTTTGCCCCCATGATGAATATGTAGTACCACTAAAAAATGACACTCCTGACACATGTTTCATTCATTTTGCATCTATGGCACTGAAACAATACATCAAGTCAAGTCTTATCTCAGCTTTATATTACCTGCATGCTGCTACATGCATCCTGTACCTCACTGTTTAACTGCTAAAGCTGTGAACACTACCACTTTTGTCCTGTTAGTCTTCCTCCTTGTGTGTCACTGCTGGCAGGAGATAAAGTAGAAGTGACACTTGTGTGGGTAAGATGATATTTATGTAGTATGTGGGGGTCATTTATTAAAAGAAAAATGGCTTATTACTGGCCCTGTATGATGACTTGATTTATCCTCTCCTCTCCTTTTTACCTGTAAAAATCCTCTCCCTGTAAAACAACTGGGATTCACGCTTGTTTCTCTTCCCCACATAATAAATCTATACATTTTTTCATACTTTCACCTCCCTCAGACACGCGGCTGATTAACTCAGAGGACAAATTACAGCCTTGTATCTATTAGTGCTGTCCAGGTGCTCTGCCCTATTGAACGATCAGAACTAAAAAGGTCTGCAAAATACACCACACCGCCAAGCCCCTTAGATTTAGATGGAGTTTCTTTATGCACCAGAGGACAAAGGAGCATGACTGACTGGAGATTACATCATTTTGGTTTCGCACCAGCTATCTGCCCTGCACTCAGGTTCGACGGCAGATTTACGATCTATTCATATTATTCTGACTGGTCGCTCTCTCTGTCCTTCTAAAATAAATTATTGTACACAGGGAGTTCATTTAATTTGTACCATGCTGAGTCCCCAGTCAAATTAAACGGAGTGTTTACTAAGGATAAATGCAAAATGGCCCCTACACAAAAGACCTACAAACTGTAGGAGCTTTGGCAGCAAATTAATCTAAAAGGAAACAGTGTGAACTCCACTTCCTCTCAGTTGGGGATTTGTTAGGACAAAACAGTAACTTTTTCTCTTTCTCTGATGAAAGAAATAGAAAGACTGCTATCCAATATGAAGCCACAAACAGTACACATAATAGCTGAAACATTTAACAACTCTGTCCTACTGATCTCTTAAGCAAAATCCTCCCACAATAAATTGCATCACTTGTAGCTGCCCTTGAAAGACGCACATCAGTATGTTCTGGTCTTCTATCAGCAGCACATCATTTGGCACTGCTGAGAAAAACTATAAAACATTACACTCTCTGAAGAGCACACATTGTGACCGAGGTCATCATCACAGTAAAAAGAAAGCAAAAGTTCAAAGACAAAACAGCCAACTCATTGTCAAAGTCCAGCCTTTTTATGTTGTATAGCAATCTCATCCCTTTTACTCTCTTATTCCCTACAGACAAAATTAGGATTCTTCCGGCTGCTGGAGAGCTTTGTCTCTTGAACTTCAACAAAAGTCATGTTATTGGTCATTTGCTGAAATGAATAATGTCATTTTTCCTGGAAGAACAATTTCCCCCCGGGCTAGAGTGATCTATGTAGCATCTCCTATTAAAGCATACATTTTAAACTATGAATGAGAAAAAAAAAAGTCAAGGTGCTTGCCTTGACTTACAAAACTACTGTTGTAAAAACACATTAAAGCACAGGATGCTGCAAACCATTCTAACAATATGTGGGCTAAATAAAATGATGGCTAGAAATCCATTCACCATCTGTTCATTTTCATTGTCCTCCATCTCTTTGGTCTGAGCTGGAAAGGGCTTTTCAAGATGGAGTTATATAACTTTAGGAGTATGTCTAGCAGACTGTCAGGCTGTGCAGTGAAGGGAGACAGATCTGCTGATTTCAGGTAAGGTATTTGAACTTGCGATTTAACAGTGACAGTGAGTTATCATTTTACACTGAATTGTTTGCAGTCAGCCAGTGACTACAATGCTTGAAAAATTAGGCATTTTATTACATAGTTATGCATACATGTTATATTACGCTGTACAACCGCAGATAATGTACAGTCCTGTGAAAACTCTCTTTTAACCTCCTAGGACCTGGCGTCCACATATGTGGACATCACATTTTGGGTTGTCTAGACCAGGCGTCCCCAACTCCAGGCCTCGAGGGCCAGTGTCCTGCAGGTTTTAGATCTCACCCTGGGTCCACACACCCGAATCAAATGATTAGTTCATTACCAGGCCTCTGGAGAACTTCAAGACATGTTGAGGAGGTAATTTAAAGCCATTTAAATCAGCTGTGTTGGATCAAGGACACATCTAAAAACTGCAGGACACCGGCCCTTGAGGCCTGGAGTTCCCCACCCCTGTTTTAGAGGAATGAAGGTTACATACACAGTACTAAGCAGGTTGGTCTAATGTTGTATCCAGTCAGGATGCATATCCCAAAGATATC
>VUQG01008746.1:15917-36932 GCA_015106755.1 Etia nguti | reverse complement strand
AAAAAAAAAAAAAAAAAAATCTGGTAATTCTTTGTTTTTATATTCATCAGGTCCCAATCAGCCCAAATAGCAAAGAGAAATTAAAAATGCATGTCATGAAAGAGTTTGGGTCTTCTTATTACTTCCATAGGAATTAAGAGGGTAAGTTGATTAAATGATCATCAGCAAGTGTGACTGCTATGTTAAATGTTCATGATGGAACAATTAGAAAAAAACTGAGTGTGGCAAAACCTTGTGTGGCAAGGTTGACAGGGAAAAGCATATTCTCTTTAAAATAAACAAATCACAAAACTTCTGGTTCTTCACCAGTGACAGATGAGAGCACAGTGGAGATGTTTGGCCATAATGCACAGTGTCAAACCAAACAGCATATCAGCACAAAAACCTCACACCAACTGTGGAGGTGATGATTCCAGCTTGTTTTGCAGCCACAGGACCTGGGCACATTGCAGTCAGTGAGTCAACCACAAACCCCTCTGTTTACCAAAGTATTCTAGAGTCAAATGTGAGGCCATCTGTCCAAAAGCTAATGCTTGGCCAAAACTGGCTCATGCAACAGGACAACAAAACCAGAATCAGAATACTTGATCAATCCCAGGGGGGAATTGTTTTCCTACAGATGTTCAATTAAAATACAAATATAAAAGATAGAAATTTTAACCTCTCTATTTTAAAATAAATGAAATTAAGGCACTCAAAGTGCAATGTTATATTAAATATTCCAGTGTTAAACAATTCTATGTACAATGCGGACAAAACATTGCAAGTAAAAAAAATAGTCCATGTATCACTGGGAGGAGTTTTAAAGTTTGACTTCCACAGGTAGGAATGATTTCCTGTGGTGTGGGGCATCGTGGTGGAATGAGTCTTTTGTTGAACGTGCTCCTGTGGCTGTCCAGCATGAGATGAAAAGGGTGTGAAGGATTGTCCAATATTGTCCGTAACTTGGACAGAATCCTTCTTTGCGAAACCTCTGTCATAGAGTCAAGCTGGCTACCACTACATTACTGCCCTTGCAGATCAGTTTATTAAATTTTTTGGTATCTGCTACCCTTAGTTTGCTGCCCGAGCACACCACAGTGATGATGACCATCATCTTCCAGGTATTAAAGGACAATGCAAATCTACCAGGCTGGAACAGAAAAGAATCAAGTTGTTGCAAAGGCCCAGTTAAAGTCCAGAAGTCAACAAAATTAAAATGCTGTGGTGGTACCTTAGGAGACCTTTTGATAAATGTATCCCCACAAACCCTCAATGAACTGAAGCAAGGATTTAAAAAAGAGCAAGGCACAATTCCTGCACAGTGATGGGAGAGACTGAAAGTTCTCTCACATGTACATCTCAAAGTTTGCTGTTGTGACAGTCTTGTATCCAAAAATAGCTTCACAGTAGATTCTGTTTTTAAGATTTAAGATGACCATTTCATGAATTCTGTCATCTCAATAACTAATACTAATGCAGTATGAAATGATGTCATAATCAATTCTTGCTAGCATTACTTCATATCAAAAACACACGTACACATTCAGAATTGATGTAGGTGAACTTGCAAAACAGATCTTTTGTTTTTTTTTTAAAAAAACTAGTTGACGTTCAGCAAAAGAAACCTTGTTATCATGGCCAGGAAGATATTGAAAGAGCAGAAGAATTGCAGCCAACAATTCTGTAGGCATCATCACCGTCATACAGCTTATTTATCCTTCATTAGATCCATGGTACACAGTGTGCCTTGGATGAACTTAAAAGATTGGTGAACTTTTATAACACATCCTAATAACTTTGTACAATAAATTTACTGAAATTAGAATACTTAATAAGATCGTGACATCCATAGAACTTTTTTAATCTTAATTTCCAAAGTACTTTACATACAGCTTTCCTCTGTTATTCACATGCGCACACACCACCGGTGACAAAGCTTCCACGCAGAGCTATTCAGATATCAAATGACAAATCATATTTATTAAGTGTAACTATTTTGGGTGTCATCTGCTAAGTAAATTGGTCACAAGGAGACACAGCTCAAGATGTGTTTACCATCTTGACACAGCAGTTTCTGGAAAAAGCTGAAAGTACCTGACAATCATATTAAGAGTAGTAGAAGTTTCTGACCTCACAGTTTGAGTTTTCTTGACGCAAGCAATGCTACCTACAATTGGCTTACACTTTTAATTACTTAAACCTACTAATTAAATAAACCTACTAACTCTTTTCTCTGAGAAAAACTTTTTTAAGGTGGCAGTCAAGGACAAATCATAAAAATATTCACATTAAGAACATGACATTTACTTAGGCATCTCTCGCTCTCTCGCTCACATACACATAGACACACAAACACATACACACACTCACAGACACATGCACGCACACACACACACACGCACACACGACATATAAAACATAATTAAATATTTGGGTTCATTCACCTGAATGTCACATGAGCTAATGAATACATCACAGAAAGTATAAAATCCAATTAGATGGAAGATATCTTCATGAGTACTATCAAACTAAATCACAGACCTCAAGCAACACACTCCCACGCCTATTACACATGAAATCACTATTATTTAAAACACACACAGACACACACAAGGTTGTTAAAACCCCAATAAATGTGACATGAAACATCTAATACTAGTCAGTAATTGCTGACTTTGGGGGGTTTTTACAGCATCTGACTTACATTATTGCCTGCTTTTAGTTTTAATAATCAGCTAATATCCACAGTCTATGCTTTTCCAGATCTGAAACAAGTTCCTTCTCTCCACTGAGTCCCAAATTAAATACAATTTTTAAGTCTGGTCTCCTGGTCTAACCTCTACAGACCTCTCCTTGCTTCTTTGTACTTCCTGCATGATGCAGCCTTGCCTGCCATCTGCTCCAGCTCACTACTAGATGGTAATCAGCTGACAGCTCCTCTCTCTACCTGAATTTCCAAGACATACGGTCACAGGTCAGATAATAAGACAACAAAAGGTTGATCATTTGACTTTGTTCTAAGATTATCTGGTACCGTGCAGATTTATGACCCACCTAATGTTTAAACATGGTATTTGTTACAGACAAGCCATGTCTGCCACAGTAGTCCAGTAAGAAAAGACTGCTCTGGTTTAGCTTAGTGCAGTGTAAGCTATTCCTCCCATCCAACCCTCCCCACGTTTCTCCATAATATCCCATGTGATCATTGATGTTTTCCAGGACAACTAATGCCTAGACATTTACCAATTTGAAAAATGCTCTGAAAAGACTGTGGCTGGATGTTGCCATTGAAAGGAGGCCACACACAGAGAGCAAGAAGGCCACCAGCTCCTCAAGGATCTGCAGGCCAAAAGGTCAACAATGTACCTCAACTTGCATGAATATAAAGTAAAAGTTGACAAACTCAGCGAGGTTGCACCATCTTAGAAAGATGACCATGACAAGCTGACTGTACTGCTCAAGACAGAAAAGGGAAAAAATGAACCAGCAGGTGGATCAGGTCTATTTAGAGGCTTTGAAAAAGTCCAGTGACTTCTAGCAGGAGGTGCACAACCTGAGTTTTTGAAGGATCAGCTCAGGCAGAGAGACAACAAAATCCTGAGCCTGAAGCACGAGAAGAGGAGTCTCTCTGCCAGTCTCAATGAAAAGCTTCAAAATGACAAGGCCTTGATAAATGAATACAGCAATACAGCACTGAAGGGGATTCTGAAAGTGGTGGCCCAGAAAAAGAAACCTTAGCAACAAAAGAAAGCTCTGCAGGAAAATTAAAAAATCCTGGAAGAGAAGAAAGTGATGAATGAGACAAAAGTAAAAGTAAAAGTAAAGGAGACCATGAAAAAAACTGCAGGAAGAAAACAAAAACCTCAAAAAGGAAGATAAAGAACTGAAGGAGAGAAAGAAAGACCTACACACAGAGGAATCTGATAAGGATAAAGAAAGTCAGGAAAAGCGAGAAACCGAACAGTCAAATACAATCAAAGGAAGTAGAAAAAGAACTGGAAGAAAAGAAGAAACAAGATGGCAAAGATAGAAGCAAACACAAAACTCTTGAAGAATGAGTTTTTGAAGGCTAAAAAATTGGAGGAAACAGTGCAAAAAAGTACAGAAAGCTGAAGAAGAAGCAAAAAAGGTGAAAGAGTAGATGGAAAAGTTAAAAAGAAGAGGGCTCTGTTGAGTTGTCTACAAAAGTAAACATGTGACCACAACAGAAAGCTGGAGTTCATCACTTCTCTCACACCTTTACCTCCTTTTTCTTTCCCTTCTTTCATCTTTTTATTCCTCTTTTTCATCGACGTTCCGTTAACCTCCGACCAGCTCTCCTCACCCAGCTGTTACCCTTCTTCCTCCTCAATCCTCCATTACCCTTCCACCCTCCCTCTCACCCCTTCCTCTCCTTTCTGTCACCCCATCAAATCAAACAAAATCATAATAATAATCCTTAACATAAAACAAAAATAAAAACAAACCACTCAAAATCATTTGAAATTATTACATATTTAATAAACAATCAATTAATATCTGCATGTGTTTGCCTCCCTGATTAAACAGAATTAACACTGTGGCCGTTGGTGGTTGTGGAAAATGCTGGTGGTTATGATTTAAAAAGGAGTAAAGGTCTGAAAGTCATTACTGTACAAAATAAATATATAAATTGTGGCAATCAAACAATTAATTACTTGCTTACTTGCTCACTGTATTAATTTTGGGGGGTGGATAGAATATTTTTTTAACTTGCTGACTTGAGTTCATGTGGTGGGAAAAGAAAAACAGAGCAGTCATCCCTATTTGAGGAGTGGAGATACAACGATGACTTTCACTGTTAAATGTTTATTAAAGGCCAGAGGAATCAGTACCCTCTCTAAAATCATAAAAGACCTGTGTTTCCAGATTCAGAATCAGATTAGACTACTGCATCTACAGTTCAAATGATGATGTAGCATCTGCACTTGCGCTTTCATTGGTGGCAAAACAGCAGGGAGCTAACATTTGTTAAGCTAGCAACTGGATATTAAGAACGCGATGAAGAGTTTCATCAATGTGAAAAAGTGAATGAATACTTGGATCTGCATTAGGTAAGACCAATTTTTCAGGTTCTGCTACCAGACAGTCAGCATAAATGATCATTAGCCTGTTTTTACTGGTAAGTTGATGATATGACGCCCTCGCTCTTCCTGTGAATGTAGCAGCAGTTATGCTCTCGAGACATTTTATAATCAGCATAGCTGCGCTTGTGGTGTTTGTGTACTTTGTGCTATCAGATCACTGTTGGCTTTATCCAGACAAAAAACCTGTTTGACAGACGTTTGCTAAAGACTAAAGTGAAGGTGTGGTGTTGTCATCGCTGTCTGCTTTGATAGTAAATTTCTACACTTGTCGTTTTATTGTTAACATTTATTGTGTGGCTTTGAGAGCTCAGTCACTGGATGTGTGTGTGACCTCTATTTTTCTATATATTTTCTTTGAAGATTGCTCTTTCAGAGACCAATATTATTATTAATAATGTATTTTACTCATCTTTAAGACCACAATTTTTAAATGATGCACTGGCAATGAACATTTTATAGCATATACAATTTATACAGTTCTTACTTATATGGCTACTGAGGATGCTATCCAGCTTATAGTGCCATTCTCACAGCACCATGTGTGTAAAACAAATTCTCACAGCTATGCTGTTATTATATTAAAGAACAAAGAACGTAATGGTGAAGTGTAAACTGCACCAAAGCCAAAAGCATCTAAAAGGTGTTACTAACGCCACCTCAACTTATGGCAACAGAAAGCTAGTATCAAAAACCCAATTATGTTAAAGCTGAGTGTATGTTGCCCCCAGTCTGAGCATGAATTTCAACAGGCTGAAAACACATTAAATCAAATTAAATTTTAATTTAAAAACAGCAGACATGAGACGTGGGGCTTGTAGCATTGAAGCCTGTATTTCTAACTGTACCCATTTCTACAGTAAAACTGCTATGGCATTAACATTTTTCTGTAAAGTTCTGGATTTTAACTTTGTTGCTGACTATGTGTTCATACTTAAAAACGGTCTGCCTCATACTTCTGGGCTACACAGACAGAAGCCGAAACGCGTTGGTCAGATAATAAAGTTGATCCTCTTTACCTTTAAGTGTTGCTGGCGTTCCTGTGTTCCTACATAGACAGAAGACCACAATGGGTGTGGTCTTCCACTTCAAGGGTTGACCTCTTGTGCATTCAGTGAAAGATGCTGCGTGACCTCACTGACATAGGACTATATGTTGGTGTCACCGCCGGGATGGCCAGTGTGTTTGAGAAGCAGAACCAAAAGCACGAAGGACAGAACTGAAATAACAAAAAGCAAGCCTTTTATTCTGGCTGTTAGAAAAACATAGAAACAAAATGGCAATGGTGAAAACTAAATTATAACCTAAAGTGGGAAAGCTAAAGCTAGACATGGAAAACATTAAACATAAACCTGAGAAAACCAAGACTTGAGATGACATGAATTCCAGGAACACGAGGTGCACTAAACAGATGACCTAACAATGAACAGAGGAAGACAGAGGACTTAAATACACAGAAGGGTAATGAGGGGAGTAGAAACACCTGGGGAAACACAGCTGACACAAATGAACCTGGGGCCACAGGGGAAGCAAAATTAAACACACTGAACATGGAAACACAAGACTTTCAAAATAAAACAGGAAACATGAAGAGACGTAGACATGATAACACAAGCTTGACAACATAAAGACACAAGCATGGGCATAACTAAACATTAAACAAAGAGGACAAGGCAGACTAACACAGAAGACAGGAAAAGACTCACAAACACGGAGACATAGGTGAAACATAAACTAGACTAAAACTCAGCTAAACTCTAACTAAATAATAGCACAAGAACTTAACATTATTGCAATATAAGAAAATCCTAAATAAACACTAGACGCTGGGTCACAGACCCAGCCCCTGACAGCTGGTGCATAAGTAGGTAGCCTAAGGTTAATTTTATCTATAAGACCAGAGAGATTCAGACCAGACAACATTTTTCTAGTATTGTGTTGTCTTATTTTGGTGAGCAAGTGTGAACTCTTACCTGAATTTCCTGTTGTTACCTGATACTAGTGCCATCTGGTGTGGTCTTCTGCTACTATTGCCCGTTTGCTTCAGGATTTGACATGTTGTTCATTAAGAGATGCTCTTTTGCATACCAAGGCTGTAACAAGTGTTTATTTAAATTACTATTTCCTTTCTGTTTGCTCAAAGCTGTCTTGTCGTTCTCCTCTGCCCTCTGGCATCAACAAGGCGTTTTTACCCACCAATCTGGCTGATTAGATATTTTGGTTAAAAAAAGGAAAAAGGAAACAAACATCTTATCTGCCTCAAAAAGCACTGTGCTGTACATGTTTTGCATAAATGGTAGAAAAATGCAGGCTAGCTGGCCAAATCAGATCTTTCATCAAGTGAAATAGTTTGTGCCAAAATATTTCAATAATGTCTCATAAATATACTTCAGGTAACAAAATACTGCATACACACACACACACTGACATCCCTCCATGCGTTCAGTTCTACTGCTTCATTGCTTATTAATGCTTTCAGACAACCTTAGTAACTGGAGAGCTATTTCGGGGGCAGAATGATCTTCAAATCATCTGCCAGCGAGCCAATCTCTCCCTGTGCTCATCACTCTCCTACCCGATTCTCATCACTTTTTCTCCCCCTGCTCATCACTTCTTTCCTGAGAGCAGGAGGCTGGCTACAGCCAGGGCACGACAGGTTGGAGGCCGTGTGTGTGTAAGAGAGAGATAGAGACACATAAAGAGTGCACTGTGTGGTTAGATAATGCCAGGTCATGCTTTTCTGACACTCTGCAGTCAAAGGGCGTCCTCTATAGGTCACTCGACTAACTACATCCTGCTAAGGGTCAAAAAGGTCAAAGAAAATCATACAGATTAAAAAAAAAAATCTGCAAATTGTCCAGTCTGAATCCTGCATTTCCGCCTATATATATATATATCTTGCAGTTAGAGATTTATTTGGGAGACAGATTCTCTGTGGAACAATAGAACTGTGCAATGCCCATGCTACTCTCTTTTAGCCTGTACTCAGTTATTATTCGCAAAAATCTTTTTCATTTTAAACAGCTCCTCAAAGGAAAGATTTAATGTTTCCTTCCTGCATCTACTGATCATCTTTGAGACACTGATCCTGACACTAATCCTTATGACTGACAGTGAAAATGAGGCAAAAAAGGGAACATAAACAGATGGATATGTGAAATTGCATTCACAAGGCATAGGAACAGGAGGATGAGGTGCAGCAGTGATAGAGAAATGAAATGAGCTGGATGAAAAGAGAGGAATTAGACGTTTGTTTTTCAGGACACTTCTGCTGTTGCATAAGCTATTCTGTCAAATCACATAAACAAGCTAAAACGAGGAAAGACGTAAAGGACAAAAGAAGGTATATAAAGCTGGAGTAGAAAGAAATGGAAGAAATAAAGTAGCTTAAAGGGGGTAAGGCGAAGAGTGAACCAAAGAGTGTTTAATGAAAGTCAAATTCTATCCGTTTCAAAGAACACCGTTCCCCTAAGTTTCGTTTACACCTCCCTGCAGCTACTGTACCACTGCACCACTGCACCATCAACACTGCATGATCATTGCATACTCCCTGTCTTTCACTCACACACACACAAACTCATAACTGTCAAGCTGCTTACCTGCTGAGCCTTTCACAATGAGAAGCTATAGTGCTGCAACAAAAACAAAAATACCGACGAGCATATGATCCCATCCCATCCTGCATGAGTTCATTTTTACCCTCCCTTGATTTGTGAAATAGAGTTTACCCAACTTTGAAGTGACAGTAAAAAACCTTTTCATAGAATCTTGCAAGATACTGAAAGTTCATAAAGAGCTATACGTGTAATTTCAGTAACATCATGTTCGTACTTGTTATGCGCTGTTGTTTAAATTAATGACGTCACACTACAAAGTTTACAGTGCTTTCATACAATGTAATAGAGACTGAGCTCATACAGTACTGTGGAGAATTCTTTAGCCTCATTTCTTTATATTTTTCCTTTTAAGGAACCAGATGTAATGTGTCATTTCTTTAAATAGTTCTTAAGTCTTTCTGAAGGTTTTTGTTTTTTAACCCATTTAACTCTGATCTATAAATCATTCAAATACATAAAGCCATCTAACTCAAGCGAAAGAACCCATTTTAAATTGTTTCTTTGGGCACTTTTTACTAGCAGCCTGATGCAAAAACAATCTTTTGTTCCCATTTCTTTGGGAATCTAAAAAAATGAATCTATAAAAAAAAGAGATGGCACAGATTGACAGGCATTGAAATAGTATTTATGCACCAACAAAGTGATTCCCAAAGAGTTTGCATATCTCAGCATGGTGTGCACGATATCCTTAAAAAAATCAGAGTAAACCATATAAGTGGAAGAAAAAATAAGAAGTTGTAGGCCTACAAACTATCTGCAGCATCTGAAAGTCATGTACTTAAGCAAAAAACTGAAACAAGACCTAAAGGATACATCTGGTCCTTCAGTTGATCCATCTACTGTTCACTGAAGACTCATCAGAAAGGAGCTCAGTGGCTGTCAAGAAGCTGTTCTTGTGGAAGGGAAACGGGGAGAAAAGGCTGAGGGATGACAAAATACACAAGAAAAGAAAAGAAAAGAAAATGTAAAAGAAACATTTGTTGGAGATGTTGGGGAAACTAGCAGTCATGGATTGACCTCTCCAGAGACTTCAAAACTGTATGAGATCATCTTGACACAAAACAAAACAAAAAGCAGCCAACATCCAATGAAGAGCTTTGGATGTCCTTCAAGTAGCCTGGAGAACTACTCTAACTTAAAGAAATTACAAGGCAGCCATGCTAAGTACGACTTTCAATCCATTAGAATTGGACAAAACCTGTTTTTCTAGCAAAATAAGAAAAGTGGGGTGACTCAAGACTTTTCCACAGTAATGAAAACTCATATTATAGTACTATTCATACTTCTTAAATAATCTTACTTCTAAATAAGATGAAAAAATAGCAGATTTTGTTGGAAGAAGTGAGTATTCATTTGAATGAAGTGAATAACATTTTTAATAGTTTACGGAAAGAATATGCTGCTGGTAAAAGCTGAAACAGCAATAAACTCTAATGTGAATTTTGCCTCTCAGAAAATGCAAGCGCAACAGAATAGCTTAAAAATGAAGACAGCAGAATCCTACAGAAGCCAAAAAGTGACTGATATCCCATGGGATAAGCAGCAACGCTTATTCTTTGCCCACCTGTAGCCTAGGTTGCACTGACCTGTCATGTTTGATGCAATGCAGAAAAACTGGGGAAGCTGAAGTACCGATCGCTGTGTCAAAATCAGCTACAATGCTCATCAAATGAAGTGGCAATCATAATCTTTTGTGAGAGAGAAAGCCTCACCATCTTCATGATTAGCCCCAATCATCCAGGCCAAAGTACAGGAGCACTCGTAGCCATTTGACAATGACCTCCAGTGATTACTGAGATAAAAGTTGACTTTGGTGGCTATGAGACAGATCTTCTGGTCCTTCACTGCAGGTTTCTTTGTCACGCAAGTTAGAGAACAACTTTTCTGTGGGTATGTGGCAAGGGTCACACTGATTTAAAATAAAAGGACATAAGAATTCAGCATACTATTTTATATATTTAGTCTGCAGCAAAGAATTTGCATACACAATACAACAGATTCAGCTCGGCAGGCAAAGTTACTGAGATACGTTTAGCCCCCACCTATGTTGACGAGCTCAGGACAGCAGAACTCATGAAAAAAGCATGTAGTGTGGTTGCAATAGCAGTGCCTGAGTCCAGCTGAACTGCACATCTCTCCACCTTTTCAAGCAGGCATGGACACAGTTTATTAAACAGCGCTCAGGCACAGCACACAGCAATCAAACTAATCACAGAAACTGGACTTTCGAGTTCAATTACACTGAGTAAGAGTATAGCGATAGTGTACTGTTGGTAGGGCCTCGGAGATAGGGTGAAGAGTTCATACATCCATTGGGAGCTTGGAGTAGAACCACTCTTCCTTCTGGTGAAAAGGAGCCAGCTGAGGTGGTTTGGGCATCCAGATGCCTTCTGGGTGCCTCATCTTGGAAATATTCTGCCAAGCTGGGAAAAGAGCCCGAGGCAGAGCCAGAACTCATTGGAGAGATTATACAGTATGTCTCATATGTCCTGGGAGATGCCTGGGATATCCCAGGATGAACTGCAAAATGTTGCTTGGAAAAAGAACAACTGGAATACCCTGTTAAGCCTGCTGGCACCACAACCCCCATGACTTCAGATAATTGGAAGAAAAGAAATGGATGGATGTATATCATATGATGTACAGCACATTGAAAGTATTAGGAAGAATGATTCTCTTCTGTCTGCTGGGAAACTCCTATATATTATAGTAAATTGTGTTGGAGATGTATAAGAATGGGCCCATTTGAATTTTTCTGTTGCTTAACTGCATTGTCTTGATTTATGTTTACAGTTTCTTTGTTTTTCTTCTTGTAAATCATTGTGAGAACACTGCAGAAATAAAACGAAACTGTTTATGCTCTATTGGATCACATCATTCCACATTATGTCACATAACGTACAGAAACTGAGTAGTGTCACATCGCTTCAGCTTAAAATGTCATTTTTCTGTGTATCATGTGTGTCATGACATCCTCACAAGGAAAGGCATTCGAATGCATTCTGTAATAGGAAAGCAACAGAAGCTAGTTTTAGCTGGTACCATTGTTGTACAAAGCCTGCAGCTCAAACACACACGTACACAAACTTACTTCACTCTGACCATAAAATTACTAAATATGCAACAAGTACAAGCATGTAAAGCCCAATTAGCTTTCTACATGAAGTAGAAAAAAGATCTCACTAACGACCTAATTAGACCGTGGGGTTGTGGGTCACGTTAAAAAAGAAAAATCCTAGTTAATTACAAGCACATCTTCTGTTTAGCATGATCTGAGTGGAGTCCTGGATGCTCTTCTAATGCTATCAATGCTGACCTGCTAACCTGCTATTCTTTAGAGGACTATGTTACAGCGCATCCAGTAAAGAGGGTGTTAATTTGCCAAGCATGACCGTTTTCCCTCACCCTATGCCCTTTTATTTTGTAGCATTAAAAGTGGAAACCAAAAAAACATCTGAACAAGTCAAGTAGCAAAACATGGTTATTTTAGAAACATAGCCATAACTTTGTTATGCACTGTATTTTTTTTTTTTTTTTAATTTCACTATAGCTCTTAATTCAATATTGAAGATCCTTTTAGTCTTATTATTTCATTTGAAAGACTGAAATGCCAACTGAACGCAGCTTTTTCAGTTTTAACAATGACTTTGCTTAGTGAAAATATTTGAGCTGATAAATTCTGTCAGAAGAATTAAAAAATCAATTGCCATTCACTTAGAAAAAAAATTACAATTTGAATCATTGCGAACTCCATATATGTCAGGAGGGAACAATGAAGTGAAGTTTAACAAGAGTTGCTATGGTATCTAAAGTTGCAGTGCATAAAGTAAGGTCAGGGAATCGAACCCCTGACCTTCCGATCACGGGGCCAACACTTTACCTACTGAGCTATCCCTGCCCCATAAGTAAAGTGCCCTATAGTAAAACAGAAGTGGGGCCTCACTACAGGTTTGAACAACAATTGGGTGAGACTTCTAACTGACATCACAGAGAGCTGAGAACTTAGCAGTACCGTCCACAACAAGACTGACCTTATTGCTCACAGGGATCTTTTGTACATACAGCAACTTTATTTTAGCCTGTTTATTATAAAAATCATCACTGTAACAGTATATATGACAGAAATTAAAGTTGAAAGTATACAAATACAATGTTAAAATAGCTTTAGTATTGAAGTTTGAGCTTGAGTAAACCAGGTGGAAACTATCACATGCCTCAGTCTCACAGTGACACTCATGAGCAGTCACAATCAATTTACAAACAGGCCTTCAGCCCTTCGCTCACTGTCAGCGCGACACAAGAGGTATGAAAGCACTGCTGACTACCTGTTGCTTTTCTCTTTCTTCATCCCGCTCTTCCTCCTGACTTCTTCCTCATCAAACCCAATTCACAGGAAATTGCTCATTCCAGTGCTACCTTTTGAAGCCTGTGATTAACAAGCTATTTGGCCTCCAGTCAGAGAGAAAGAATGGGACAAGGGGACGAATCAGAGAGGCAAAAGCACATCAGAGATTTCTGATATATGTCTGCCTATGGCTCACTTCAGTCACATTTCTACAGATTTACAATGTCTTAGCTGTATGAGGGCAAGACCTCTGGTATTTAGTTTTGTTCGCTAGAAGGCAGCTTCACTGCCAGATCTAAAAGGGCACTGCAGGGCAACAATAATCCAGAGCAAGAGAGCGAGCTGTGCTGTGAAAGAGTGGACAAAATGAAAAACAAGAGCAAGGCTCTCAAAAGACAGGGACAAAAGAGCTTTCCCCCTGCTGCCTGTTCCTCTGACACGACTAATAAATCACCTTTACACCATCCATCAAGTGCGAGACTCACATGATCGATCAGGATGCCTTCAAACCGAGGTAAAACATGGACTAGATACAGAGGTCAGGCTCTGTCATGTATGCAGCAGAGCACATAAGCAGAACGCATACACAGACACACAAAATATAGACAACAGTCAAAAAGCACATGACAGCCACCAGTCTGGATACTACGTCCGAGTGTAAATGTGCATTTTTCAAAAGATTATTTAATTAATTGAAGGAAAAAAGCAATCCAAACGTACCTGGCCCTATGTTAAAAAGAAATTGTCCCCTAAACTTAACAACTGGTTGTGAAATTGAGCTGAGTTCAATGTCGATATCCACACCCACACCTGAATACTGCCAGACCTGTTGAATCAAGAAGTCACTTAAATAGAACCTCACCATCAAAGTAAAGCAGGTTAAGAAATCTAAAAAAGCAACACATCATGTTACAATCTAAAGAAACTCAAGAACTGCTGAGAAACAAAGTCATATGTCAGCCTGGAAAGGGTTACAAAGTCGTTTCTAAGGTTATGGGATGCCAGCAAGGCAGAGTGAGAGCCATTATACTCAAGAAGAGAAAACTTGTAACAGGGGTTAACCTTCCCAAGAGTGCCCAGCTGTCCAAAATTACTCCAAGAGTGCATCAGCGAGGTCACAAAAGAACCAAGAACAACACTGAAGAACTGCAGGCCTCACTTGCCTCAGTTAAGGTCAGAGTTCACGATTCAACAAAAAGAAAGAGACTGGGCAAAAATGGCATCCATGGGAGGGTTACAAGGAGAAAACCACTGATGACCAAAAAGAACAGAAAGGCTCATCTCACATTTGCAAAAACATCTTGATGATTCTGAAGACTTTTGGGAAAATATTCTGCTGACTGAGGAGACAAAATTCAAACATTTTAAAAGGTTTGAGTATCATTACAGCTAATATAAAACTAGCACTTAAAAGGAAAATATAAAAAGTAGTAGTGGTAGTGTGATGGTGTGGGGCAGCTTTGTTGCTTCATAATCTGAATAACTTGCTGTAATTGATGGAAACATGAATTCTGATCTCTAAAGAAGAATGTCCATCAGTTCATGCTCTGAAGCTCAAGAGCACTTGAGCACACTTGACAATGATCTGATTTGGAGTGGCCTAGTCAAAGTCTGGACTTAAATCAACTTGAGATGCTTTGGCATGACCTTAAACAGGCCAATAATCCTCAAAAACCCTCAATGTTGCTAAAACAATTCTCCAAAGAGTGGGCCGAAATTCCTCCACAGCAATATGAAAGTCATTGTGAACACTTGACTGCAGTTTTGCTGCCAAGAGCAACACAACCAGTTACCGCGTTCAGGATACGATGATTTCTCACATAGGGCCAGGTAGGTTTGGATAGATTTTTTCCCCCTTAATTACTTAAATTATTATTTAAAAACTGCACTTCATATTTACTCGGGGTTATCTTTGTTTGATGATTTGAAAGATTAAGTGTGACAAATATTTCCCCCCAAAAAGAAAGAAATACAGATGAGGCCAAACACAGTACTGCAAGTCTTTTTCATGAGATTTTAAACATAAGAAAAGTTCTGCTCTTTGTCATCCTGGGTGCCACTGCATCTTTTTTTAATATTGTGCTGGAGAAGACAATACTCACCACCTCCGCTGCAACAATTTGAGGAATGCACACTTGGGAAGCAAACATCAATCAAAGGGGAAAAAAACAATCTTTGATTCAAAACCGAAATACTCACACAAATTACTCTCCTTGTAACAACATCTCTGGTGTCTCTTTATCACAAAGCACAAGACACAAGCAGCAGAGTCTTTTCCTGTTTTCTGACATTTACTATTCTTATGCTGTCCTGGTGGCCTACTGGTTCTAACATACAGATAACAGTCAATCTAAATTTACTTGTGTTGATATGTTATTATATACTCTCAGTGCCCCTGAGTCCCCTTATATTGGTTATACATTCAAATGAAATCAATCCTTATGTTATCAAAAAACAGTCAGTTGCAGTCTATAAACACATGCTGTCTAAATCCACCAACACATGTGACTAGAAAGCAGCTGTGATGCACGTTTGTTATAGCTTTCTAAATATGTAACATATCAGCAAAGTCCAAACAAAAAAAGCAGCTTTGGCCCCATTATTTATCATATATTTATTACAATATAAAATGTTAACCCTAACAACCCTAATCCTATCATAGCAGCTAGGCTAGTGATAGCCTAAACTAAAACTAAACCTTAACTAAAGTTAGTTAAAGCAGAGGTTGGTAAGCAGTATTTCAGTGTTGCAAGGTGATGTTTTCTTTGGTGCATATGTAAATTTCCTTAAGATTAAAAAAAAATCAGTGGTTAAATTAATAGTTATCATTATTCCAGCTCCAGCTTTTCACCTTTATTTCCTTTCCTTCCTCAAAGAAATGCTTCCTGAACCAAAAACTGTGAAATGCTTGATTTGTGCAAAGCTGCGCCCAAAGTTTAGCTAACTGGATAATGACATCATTGTTTTTAAATGGTTTTGGAACTCAACTGTAGGCCTACATCTTGCAGCATTTACAAATGGCTGAAAAAAATATTTTTCCACTAATAACTTCTCTTTGACATATTTAACTCCAAAATGAGTGACAACAAAACTTTGTCCTGATGAAGAAACTGAAACAGCCACAGCTTTAGACAAAGAAGTGCTGGTATAGAACTATAGCCTCAGTAAATATGATACTGTGAGATTAAAAAAAAATACAGCATGACAAGGACAGAAAGTGGCTGCAGTGGACATTTTTTTATTGTTTTTAACACTCAGGTTGACTTCAGCTCTTTGTATGTTAGAACTTTGAGCTTCTCCCCAGATGGCTGATGGACCAACAACAGCACGAGCAAGAGTAACGCGCAGACAAGTTGTACCACATATTTTGTACACTGCCTCCATCAACAACCAGCCTCTCGGCAGGTAGATGGGTAGTCTGTGACTGCCCGCAGAGTGCCTTTGCACTGCCCCTACCCAAGCATAAAACAAGCATAAGCTGTGACACTGAAGGGGAAATGCAACCAACTTCTATAAATACTTAAAATACACAATATTTACCTAACCTGGCCTGAAGTGAAAAGAGACAGAAACTATTCATTTTATTTTTTAGAAAAAGCTTTAGAAGGGTCTGACTCACTGTAATTTTAAATTACTCCAATACGTTTAAGGCAGTAAAAAACAAGGTTTTGCTTAAAATGAGAGCAAGTTAAATTCTGCACAAATCTCTGCAAAACCTGTGGGTTTAATTAATCTGCTGTGACAAGTGGTGCTGGCTATAAACCGTTGCTATGTAACTTTTACAAAGTAATTCATACAAAGCAACTCATTACATTAATCAGATTACATTTTTCTGTAACACTGTATTGTAATGCAACTACATTCATAAAGTTTGGAAATTAATCATGTCTGAAAGGACACAAATGTAACAGTAAAGTGCCTGAAACAAATCCTGCAGCTAGCAAAACATGGACTCTTTTCAAGCATCTGCAAACCCATGCATGCTAACGCAAAGCTAGTAGCGAAGAACCCCAGACCCAGAGAGATGTCAAGCTGAGTGTGTGCTGAGCCCAGTCAAGTAGCCATATCTTGATTTTTGGCACATAATAAAAGCAGAGACAAACAGTCAAGCTTGTAGCATTGAAGCCTCCACTTCACCTGTTTCTACAGGAGAATCTCACTGGCCACAACATTTATCTGTGCGCTCTTTAGATTGTTAATACTGATGCACTATAAAACAACAGACGTCTCACTTGCTGTCAGATATGATCAAAATCCCTTTCCTCGCGACGATACGTAGTCACTTCGAGACTACCCCCTTAAAAAGAAGTGTGGACTTTTTTTTCCAATTCTGACCTTTTTGATTTTCTAATGAAAACCACCAGAACATTCTCTGTGAAATGAAGCTCCTCTCGAGCGTCATTCTCCCTGCAGCAAAAGGATAAGAGAAGGTTGAGCAGAAGGAGAAGACGGAGCGACTCTTTGGTGGCCTCAATGGATGTCGCCTTCAAACGCCACATATACCCATCGAGGCAAAAGTGCTGAGAAACATGAGAGACTTTTATTTTTAACGCAGCCTTCCCTAATCTAATTACCTCAGCAATTAGACTGCAGTGACATGAAAATGAACTCGCAGAAGGCAATGCGGGAGTTGTGACATGCTCTGTTTGCCTTGGCCAGCCCAAAGACAGGGAAAAAAAGCTTCTGAGAGTTGGCATAAAATTTCATCAGTTTTTCCGCCTGTGGCAAGTGTGTGGCCAGTGCCTGTGTCCATGCCAGTAAGTGTCTGCTAAAAAAAGAACATATCGGGGTGCCTTTATGTTCATGTCTCCTCTCTGGTATTTGAGATGAGTGATCTGCTATGAGCTAAAAAGAGTAATGTTCTTCCAGCGCAAGTGACAGTTTTTGGCTCGGTTTCACAGCTAGTCACAGTCTCCATCAGGAGACATCGAGTCACATTGTGCCGTCATAAACAAGGCTTTTAGGAACAGATCCATACCTCCTCAGTGTTGTGAGTCACATGGTTGGACACTAGCCTGTGCTTGTTGGCAAAAGATAGAGTCACACACAGATGGAGAGATGAGAGGCAGCACACGGATCGGTTTAAGTACAGGCGTGGACAAACAAGGTAGAGCAATGAGCAGCGAAGAATGGAGAGAAAATAGGAAAGAACTAGAAAAAAATAGGTGTCGACTTCAAACCAAAACAAAATATAGAAATACTGCATGCCTTTCATCTTCAGCCGCATGTATATGTATGCGTTTGCATGTGTGTAAGTGTGCATCGGCCCATCTCTTTACCACCCAGTCTCCCACAGTCTGTCGACTTCAAAGTCAAACCAAAACTGATTTATTAGGTACTTCGGCTGACAGGATATTATAGCTGCTTGTTAGCATAATGGTAAAGATCCAGATCACACACACACACACATATATATGTATATATACACATACACACAAAGATGTGCATGTAAAAAAGAACAACTGATTTGTTGTTCAGTTGACAACATTAGCTGTCAAGCAAGTTAAAAGACATTCTCCCTGATGGATGTGCTGTGTTGAGGCAAAAATGAAGTTATTTTCAGATACAGTGGGCTGTTCACCAATTAGAAGGTAGGTGGTTTAATCCCCAGTTCCTCCAGTCCTTATGTCCATCCACATGTCCCGATTCATCATCATCTCATTGGCATGAGATGGTAGTAGACACAAGCGCTGCATGCATAGAATAATGTATGACTGAATGTGTGCGTTAGGCTAACTGGAGATCCTATTTGACCACAGGTGTGATTGTGAGCGTAAATTGTTGGCTGTCTCTCTGTGCTGGCCCTGAAAAACTACCCAGGGTGTAGCCTGGCAGCTGGGATAGTTTCCAGCCCCCCCGTCGACAATGAATTGGATAAGCAGTTAAGAAAATAGATGAATGTGTGTGTGCGTGTGTGATTGGGTGAATGTGGTGTACAGTGTAAAAAGCAGTAGAAGTTGCCAAGAAAGTAAAATACTTTAGTGTTCATGTCAATTTACCATTTACACAATAATCACCAAACATACAATACACACAATGCACATACAGTGTACAGTATGTATGCACTGTGTTAGATCACAACTACTGACAAGACGTGAAAAATACTAAAAGCTGCAAAACTCTCTGTACAGCACATAGCTTTCACGCTGTGCTATCACGCTGTGTTACACTGAATCTTCCCTATGAAGTAAATGTAAATTCAAATACACAAAACAGGAAATTGCTTACAAAAGGCATAATTTGCAGTCTCACCTGTCCATTTGTTGTTCTTAGCAAATTTGGTGGCTATCATGACACTCAGTGCTCAATATATGTCTACATAAAACACACACACACGTTTTGGTCTACAGTAGTATTTTTTTAGACTGCAGAAACCTTGATAACAGATACTGTCGGCATTTGTACATGGACTGAGTGCACATCACAAAAGGGTTACTGCTGACTTTAAGCAAGGAAGATATATCACAGGAATATCAAGGAAGATCTTAATATAAGGAGCTCATTGTACTTGCAAAACCGAGGTATGGAGAACACAAAAACTCTTTGTTGTCAGTCAGTAAAAAACATATTCATGCAGAAAGAAAATGCTTAAAACATGCACACACTCACACACCTCTTTCTTTAGATTTTTCTTTTTTTTAAGAAGTTCATATATCTTATCAGTATTGTTCCTCCTTTGGCACACTATAGGTAAACAGGTGGTTAAGCAGACATTTTCTGTAATGTCTTTTTAAAGTGATATACAGCATGTAATCTCTAGGCCTAAAATTCATCTTTTTTTTCCATCTTATCTCATCTGCAACTGTTGACGGTGGGCTATATATCAAAGATTTGACGCCACGCTAAAATATGCAAACTACACCATTATTTCAAACTGCATGTAGAGACATAAAAACTCATCTGAGGATAAAATCTAAAAAAAAACAACAAAAAAAACTAAACTCTGTGTTTCATGCTGGCAGATGTCCAGGTTCTCACTGAACATTGGCTTCTAGGTATTATAAATGCTGGGGCAATTTTTCATCAGGCCGAAATGAATTCCACTGGCCTGACTACGGAGCAATAAAAGGATGTTAAACTTAGATTCTCTGTCGGTCTGCACCATCAAACATGAGCAGACACAGCAACAACAAAAGATTAGAGATCAAAACTGGTACCAGAGCAATAAATCAGCTGGAAAACTCCTTTACCTGGCATACCGGAGGAACAAATGTCCCCTGAAAACAGCACTCTTGGCCTTGATAGGTTACTGTGCTTTCCCACAACATGTTGCTGCGCCACAGCCCCGCGTGCCGCGTACTGTTTCATATTCAATGAGTCTGTGGTGAGTTTTCTCAAATGCATTCCATCACCTCAATCACTGCTTCCTCCATCTTTTAATTAAATCAATGTCACCCTCCTTCTCTCTACCTCTGTCTGTCTGTCTCCTCTTCTTTCGTTCTCATTCTTTTCCATCTCTCTCGCTCTCTCTCTCCTGCTCTCAGTCTCTCTCGCCCGCTCTCTGGCCCGTGTTACTCCCCTGCCGCAGTTGATTGATGATGAGAAAAATCTCCCAAGGACAGGCGCCTTGTTAAAGACAGGCCAGTGTGTTCTGTCTGTGGGCACCAACAGAGATGGGTGAGGGGAGGGAGAGTTGAGGGGATTACTAAGACAGGATCACCCTGATATCCAGCTGCTCCACTTCTGCTTTTCCTTTCGTTTCCCGATTTTATCTTTCGCCATAAATTCTCGCTCCCTGCTCTTCCTTGTATTTTCTTTTATGGTCTCATCTTGATTTTATACCCTACAACTCTGCGGCTTCACCACAAGGTCCTTTTTTTTTTGGAGCTCCACAGAGAAGAGCATAGTCACCAGAGGGGCTGCTGGATGGGGGTGATAGCCGTCAGGTGGAGGCGGATGGAAATGGAGTAAAATAGGAAGATGGTGGTGAGGGGTGGGGAGTCTGAGCCCCCTTTGAGGTCCCTAAGGG
>VUQG01008746.1:5396-15897 GCA_015106755.1 Etia nguti | reverse complement strand
GGGGGGGGGGGTATTCCAGAGAGAGACAAGCCACAGTCTGATTAATGACAGGGAAGTCGTCGTATTCATCACTGCCCTACATCAGCCCAGAGAGAATAGCTGTTTGTTGCCAAGACTGGTGGTTTTTCTGCCTCTAGATGTTTTTTTTCCTCTCTCTAGTATTTCTGAAATTAATGTACAATGAGACAAACAGAACCAGAATACATTGAGGAAAATAGCAGATGAATAAAAAAGAAGAGAAAAAGAATAAATCAAATTCCTGAAAGTTTTTTTTTTTTTGGCTCTGTATAACACAAAAGGACAGATAACAACAGAGGGAGATGGAGGAGGAAAGATAAAGGCACAAAAGGCACAGGGAAGGAAAAATGAAATCAGGGCCCAAACGTTTAGCTGACTGATTGGCTTGTATCTGAAAATAATCTGCATCTATTGTGAAAAATTATTTACTTAACTGTGTTTCTTTTCTAAGCTTCTAAATTTGCTGTTTTTGCTGCTTCCGTGCCTGCCTAGGGAGAGAATGAATATGTTTAATCGACAATGAAAATCAACTGATTACTGGCTCGGACCAAAGCAAGAAAGCATCAAAAACATCAACTGCATTGGAAACGAGCACTCAGAGAGCGTGACTCCCCCTGAAGGACAAGGACTAAACTAAACATTTTATTACAACATGCTGATGTCAGCCTGTTTTTATTTGCTAATTCATGTGACCCTTACCTTTGACCTATGACCTTGATGTATTACATACTAAAATCTTTTGTTTTATTATCTTTACCTATATGATTGGAGCTGAATTGACTGAAACCATTAGCTTCTATAAGCTGTAAAAACTTAAGATTTTAAGATATATTTGTGCAGTGTGTGATTTTGCAAAACTTTATGGCTTCATTGTGATGTTATGGCAGTAATAGGAAAATAAGGTGTGTTGTATAGCTCTCAACATGTCCCTTCATATGATATATTACATGATATGGTTTATTGAATTTTTATTCAACCTCACTTTTGAACTTGGGTGCTAACAATGAAGGTCAAGGTCAAATGCCTAGCCAACCTAAATGGTCCCTGACACCTAATAATGTTTGAAGATGATCCATAAATAAATGTGGGTAATATCAAAGTTTTTATTGATTTTCACATTTGGTGTGACCTTGACCTTGCCCCTATTTTCACAAAAAATGAATCAACCGTCACACAAAATTTGAAAATGACATCCTGAAAACTGCGGATGCTAGACTGCTAACAACCAGACAGACAAACAAACAAACAGAACTGATTACATACATGCTCCTTTCAGGGCTTAAACATGAAATACGGGAATATCATAGAGCCAATGAGATGTTTCTGTCAGCAAATTGTTGGGTCCCCAAAAAACACATTACCAGATTTGCAAGCAGGTGTTTATCCAGACAGAATTCAGGGATTCTCCAAATATATTACACTTCCAGGAAGAAAAGCAGTGACCACTCGGTGCCAGGTTTCAAGCACTTGAGCAAATTATGATAAAGTGGTGGCTTCCGTGGAAAACACAGGGCTTGTTGTGAAATCCATGAGCTGAGAGTAAAAAGCTTTGTTTTCATTTACGGGCAGAATTCATTGACTTTCTGAATAAACCTGCAGCAGTCAGTTTACATGGTCAAGCAAGGCAGATCATTATCTTACCTTATGCATGTAAAGGCAAGGTTTCTCAAGTACAAGCAATCATTACAGTAGTCTGCAGCTGAAAGACACTGTGACTGTTATCGTTTGGATCCTTCTACACAGCTCTATAATGAGTGTGAAACAAAGGTAATTATGAACTGAGATTAAGATCAGTCAGAAGTCCTTTAATCCCACAGAACTGTTGTTACAGCATATGCTCCCTAGACTTGCTGAAGACATTAAAAGTACTGTGAATTCAGTAAAAAAAGAAAAACTTCCTGGCCTTGAATTTGTTCAGCTATGTGTATTCCCCTCTACTGCAACCACTGCCATCTAGTTTACAGTTGTTCCCTATCCTCCTACTTTTTTCCTCCCTCTTCCTCTTCATTTTCAGTCCTCCTTTTCTCTACTTCCTCTCCTCTTCCTCCCTCCCCAAGCCCTCCACAGACTCATACAACATTTATGACTGTCTGGAACATACGCTTGCAGCAGAAAACTGAAGGGCATATATCGCTATCTTCATACCAATACTAACACCGCCTAACAGCCTTTTTGTTGTCTGATTTTCTTTTTCACCGGACAGAATTACACCAACTCTCTGGAGGCAGTGACCTGTTTCAAACCTGTGCTGGAGAAAATGTAGTTTGGAGTCGGAGACAAATTTCCCTGCTTCCCATGTAAATGTAAGCCTGAATACTTTTTATTTGCCGTGAATCCCAGATAGAAGAAAAAACGTGATGGGCAGCAGCGCGGCACATCAGTGCAATCTGTGACCTTACTTTTTATTAGTTTGCTCTTATTTTTTGCGTCCTCAGTAAAGTTTGAATTCTCAGATACTCGTTAAAGAAGAGATAGACATTTCAAGCAAATACAGTATTCAATTTTACTCTGGACTATTCAGCTATAAAACTGACCTCAAACAACCATGCACAGTAGTAGTCGTGTGACGTACTAGCTTTACCTAAAGCAGGTTTAACACACACAGGATATCTTCCTGTTACCTGATTTTCTTTAGACTAACATCAGCAGGCGGTGGTAACAAGAAGGTGGTTATCAACTCGATAAGTTAAAACAAGGTTCATCAAACTAGGTGCTAATCACAAACATATACTGCAGAGGTCTACACGCAGCAGAATGGGTGATAAAACTAAGATATCAGAGAAATATGAAGAGGTTAAACATGTCATGCAGACTGAAAACAACACAGGGGCTGCGCACGGAGTGGCAGAGTGTGAGTGTGTGCGAGAGGGAAAGTGTAAAATTAAACATGATGTACAAATGTATGTGTGCTATACATGCTTTGGTACCACTGGTTAAACCATTAAAAGTGGGGGACAAAAACAGCATTTAATGATTTATGGCATTACATATGATACAGTAGCTTTACATAATTATTGCTGTAGTTTTTTGTTTTGTTTTTTTCGTACTGGTAAACACCAGTTTCCACCACAGGAAAAGAAAAAAACTGAGTATTACAGAATGTGTGGCCCTGTAAAAATCTTTAAAGAGACGCCTTCATCACCCAACAGACAAACTGCCCGAAAGGATTCAAAAAAAGGTTAAAAAAAAAAATATTTCAGAATTTCATTCAGAATAATTTACACATGCTCAATGGACAGCAAACATGCCTTGAGCAGCTATTTATACAACAAAAGAAGAGTTGTTTTAGTTATACATTTATTTGTTTGCACAGCAATCAAAAGAGCCATATAGGCTGAGAAGATGTGCACTGAATCATTTTAATAAAAGAAGACTGAGACTAAAGCATTGCTTTTTTTTTCCTAGCAGAAAAGGCTTTTGTCACTCGCATCACATCTCTGCACTGTTTCCTGGAAATTCCTGCGCATACTTGGAAAAGTCAAACTCTGAAAACTACAAGGAGCCTGAGAGGCAGTCACAGAATGCAAATGTACTGAATCAGTCATATAAAAAATGAAGTTTGATAGATTTCTTCAACTTTAAACACTGAAGATATTGAAGGCCTGCGGTACCACGGGGCACCAGGTTGTGCGAGAGAACGGGTGAGCAGCTTTAGCTCCTTGCAGAAGTGTGGAAAGACTGAAGTAACTAACCTCAGTGGGCAATTTTTACAACGGCCATTTTATTGGACCTCACACTCTTTTTATGTGGTGCAGAGCCATAATAGACCACTACTGAAGTCCTAAGTGAGCGCACTGGTGGTGCCGAAATGGAGTTTAAGGAGATTCCACCAGTTCATATTTCAGAGCTTCTTTTGATTTCACGCCTTTGCTCTGCCCATTACCTTCAATCATCTGCGTTAATAATGAAATAGGTGGTTTTCTTTTGTTGCTAATCTATCTTATTTGCTATTCAGCCACTTAAGGCCATTTCACTAGAACTCATATTAGAATACTGGGCCCAGTGGGCATTAATATTGGATGAAGTGGGAATATAATAATGTGAGCTTCCCTCACTGGAGGCAAATCATTCTCAGTGCCTTTCTCTCCTTCTCTGCGGCAATATATATGGAGGAATATTAATTACTGTCGAAGCATTACGGTTATTATTATGATTTCACATTATGCAGCTTCTAGGGGCAATCTGTGGCGTGATGCTAAACAGGTACAAGCTACTTAAGATGATGAGAGGAAAAGGAAGATGGTTAAAAAAAAAAAGAAAAAGCTCTTTTTAGGACCTGCCACTTTTCTTTCTCACACTTTCTCTGGTTGTTTTACTTACATCCATGTTCTCCACTTCCTGTCCTCCTTCTCTGCAGCTTGCTTCTTGGACCTATTCACAACATTGTTTTTTTCCTCCTCGACCTCTGCCCGCCTCTCACTCTTTGACCATCCCTCTCTCACTCCCTCTTTCCCAAAGGCACAGTGGATCAGAGGGTTTTAGGTGATAAATACCCTGGACCAAGGGCTCACCAGCCACCGATTCCTGCCACTTTACTGTGTCACATTGTGGCCGAGGCCTCATTAAAAAGGCATTAGCCTCCTCTTGGTCCCATGATGGAGGCTGGCTCTGCCACTGCCGCAGGGATCTATTTAAAAGTGGCAGCAGGAACGGATAAGGACGAGAGCGATAGGGAAACCGAGAGCGAGACACAGAGAAAGAGAGATGGCAATGTAATGAAGGGAGGATTTGCCTATAGAGAGGGAGCAAGAGGCATCAATCCTGTGTCTTAGGATGAGCCGAGGTCCAGGAGTCCGAGTAGGCGAAAGACGAGGAAGCAGAGATAACTAGCTGGAACAAGTCCACTTACTTGTCCCCTGTGACTTCGTGTGCTTTCAGAATTTAATTGATACTGGCCAATTAAAGCTGCTCAGTTTTCACCTTGAGGAGGTCAAGAGAGGTGAAGTCAGGGGTTGAGAACAGGATGAAGGGGGTGTCGGGGGATGATGACAATGAGAGGAGTGAGGTGAAGAGTGCAGAGCGAAAACACAGGAGTAAGCGTTTGCTGAACATCATTAGTAAATAAGTAGTCTAGAGGTGAAGATGGAGAGGAAGGGAAAGTGGGAAAAGAGGGCAGGAAAGGAAGACGAAGAAGGAAAACTGTGTCGGTGGATATAAAAAGAATGTTTGGGAATAAGGATAAATTGAGGGCGCTAGGGAAAACCACCAGACATTACATCATCTACATATATCAAATATTGCAAAACAGATTTAGTGTGAGGTGTGCAAATATTCCTGAATTCCCTCATTCAGATAAGGTACTCTCTAATCTCCAGCCTACAGCTCAGCTTTCTGACCTTCAGACTGCGCAGATACAAGTCGACATAATATAGACGGATGTCAAAGAAAGACTTCAAGGCCACCCATTATGTTACAGAGCAATGCTCCTCTCCTCTTCTAATCCTTTCTCTAAAGTTCAATAAACCATAAATGACACCATGACCACATGAGTGATGCTATGAAAGACATTTTAACAGCCCCAGCTGTAGCCTTAACAATCAGTAGCCTAAACACAGCAATTTGTTTGATTGTACCCCATTAGAGGTGGAGAGAGCTACCCGGTGGATTAAATACAAGGCAAGAAAGTCAAATAGAAGACTTTTGGCCTTAAAAGTACATTTCTTTTTTTTTCTTTTTTTTCATTGGGTACATTATAAAACTACTAGACTTGTGCTTGACAATGCTAACCACAGCACTGACAATGACTGTGCCTGTTTTTAAACCAACTCCTATTCGAGGAGGTGCTCACAACGATGAACCCGGAGAGAATCAGTGTCTGAGGCTGAAGTTCCTCTTGGCATACTAAGCCTTGCACTGTAGGCTTTTCTTATTTCTCTGTTTTGTGCCTCTTCATCCCATCTCCTCTCCATTCTCCTGTATCTGAGCTGGAAATGTATCTCAGTGAAGCATCTTGAAGGATGTCTCAATCCCTAAAATGCTCTCTCGGAAAGAGAGAGAAGACTTGCCTGGTAAAACACACTTCTGCAATACAGAAACCTTTGACAGGAGAACGACTCTACAAATAAGAGTTTCTTTTGATCTTTTTATTAGTTATAGTAAAGTTGTATTAAGGCTATATTAAATATGATCAAATGCATGAACAAACTCTTCTGTATCCCATCTGTGAGTGCATGACTTCCTTTGGTTTATTAATGTTGTGCTCCGCTTTGTGTTAGTAGTACTAGTAGTGATACTATTATGTGATTTGTGTAGTAACGTCACGTGTGATCCCCATGTAGGTGCATTTAGGGAAGTCCACTTAAACTACTTAGTGAGAACTGTATGTGGTGACCTATAGTTTAATACTCATGGTGTCCTGTGGTGACTCAAGCTTGTTTGCAAGGTTGCCTTTTGCTTCAGCTGCTGATTGGTCTGTTGGGGTAACTTGATTTGTGGCTGTTGCACGCCACACTTGTTTTGCAGCTTTTCTCATTTTGTTTTTCAGCTCTGGGAGATCAAGGACCAGAAAAGACTCAAGAGGGGCTTATTCTTAATTTATTTCGTGCTCCTAGAGGAACACTTTTGAGGTGGGAGGTGTTATTCCCTCTCTATAACCCCTACTCTCCTTGCAGTGGCAGTGCAAGTCTTTGGGTGTTGTTTGGGCTTAATCTGTTTCAGCTTAAAGTGACACACAGGATCTTGCCAGGCCACATCATGCTCTCCTGGCTGTCATTCTGTGAGCTGAAAATATTTTTAAAATTTAAAATAAAAATGTCACTTTACTGCCATAACAGGTGTTAGTTATTAAAAGCAAAGGAAAGAAGATATGACAAAATAGAAAATAACATTAACTGTATAACGCACAGACCATAAGGGAAAAATGGTACAAATATAAGGAATTACAACACCATTAGACAACAATGCTGTACCTTTTTGAGGTTAAAGTAAAACGTGCTTTAATGAGATAGTTGTGTCACAGAATTATGGCTCAGGTGGGCTCGCAGATTAAGACTGATAGTGAAAGGTTTCATTAAAAAGCATAAATGAAGCCACATTCATGCCAGTTTAGCTCCATTTACCATCTACTTGTTTAATGCCTTTGACCTTAAACCTACTTTGTTGTAACGCCTCCTTGCTGACAGCTTCTTGATTCCTTTAATTTGAATTATTTTCTGGACA
Organism: Etia nguti; assembly: GCA_015106755.1. Classification (NCBI taxonomy): domain Eukaryota; kingdom Metazoa; phylum Chordata; class Actinopteri; order Cichliformes; family Cichlidae; genus Etia; species Etia nguti. The sequence continues at coordinate 8,721 of VUQG01008746.1, read as the reverse complement.
TAACTGGTATCACTTGTTAAAAATTCAGATGGCAATTTACTGCAAATCCACTTTGTGAATTTCATTCAAATTAATTATTGAGGTTTCAGGGTACAGCTTAGCTAAACAGGTCAAGAAGGCCACGAGTCTTATCCTACAGCCCAGCACTGAGTCCGCCCTGGGCCATTTGTTGAGTGTCTTCCCCTGTCCTGTCTCCCTGCCTTCCTGTCATGTCCTCAGCTGTTCCCATCATGATTAAGGTGAAAAAGTCATGTGCACATTGCTCAAGCATTGTCACTACCATGCTAGTGACCAAAGGAAGCATAAGGAGGTTTTTGCCAGCCTGTTGTGGAATTCATGGTTTTCCCTAGCAATGGGTATTTGCCACTGACCAGTCTTTTGGCCTGTGTGATGGGACTTTAGCGATCATTTTCGGTTGTTGCCAGATAGTCGTAGGCCCTTATTCACCTGATCCTACGTTGTCACCATGATTGTCACACATCCAAAAGGCAGACAAGTTAGCGTCACATATCTACACATATCTGCAAAAGCTTGATAGAAGTTGTCATAACTCTGTTACATTAATCTGACAGAGATCATAAAATACCAGGTTTAACTGACCTTGCTTCAATTATTCGCTTGGACTGATAAAAGTCCCAAAAATATGAAATATCTTGACAAGCAGATAAGCAGATCAAACTTCAGGTGGACTGCAGCAAACAGAGAGAAAGTAACAGACAGGCAGTCCAACAGTATGCCTCCTTATGTATTGACAGAGCAGATTCCTATCAAATTGCCCTCTGCCCTCTGTATGGAAGGAAGAATAAATGAGCAGATAGCTGTCACCACCAACACCTGCGTGTCTGTCCATCCACTGACAGGCTGAATAAGAAGGATGCCGTGTGTGTGTTTGCATGTGTAGGCAGCTCAGTGAAAGAGGATGGGGTCAGACAGGTAAGCATTACTCAGGTGCAGAAGAATGTAATAGCTCTAAAGGAATACTGGGTAAAATAGCCACAGACAGAAAGGTAGGAAGTTGTTCGTGGAAAGTCGAGCCACAGGTGAGGAGTTTGTCTGGTAGCCAGACAGAGAGAAAGAGATCATACTGCAAGCAGCTTAAAAGGGGAGACAACCATTGCTCTTGTAACGATGCAGATCAAAAGGAGAAGGTCAGACAGCAGGGATTCAGGTGAAAGGAAGTGGAAAAAGATGGGATTTTTTTTAGTATCATTTTCTTCTTTTGAACTGTAACAGACAGATGGGCTGTCTGAGGTAATTTTGCAGGAAATAAAGTCTTTGTTCAGATGAAGGAGAAGACAATTTGATGTGAGGAAGGCTACGTTGAGCCTTGTAGGGTACTGGACTGCAGTACAATGATAACCAATATGCTTAAATAATTCAAAGGATGGACAGGCAGCAAAGTTAAAGAAATAACAAAACTCAGCAGTCAGATGGAAAGAATATACTTTGTAATGATACAAATCAATACAGTGGAAAGACAGACTTTTGTTGTTTCTCCTCTCTAAGCCCTTTTGTGATGTTAGGCAGTTTGTTTACTCGTTCTTGTTCTGGTATGTATGGTCTTGTTTTTGTGGCAATTGTCTTGTTTTTGTGTTTTATGACAGTTAATGAGTCTTCAAGCATTTGGTGCCTATTGTTTTTCCAGATACTGTCATAAAAGAGGCAAAAGCAGAGATGAGATGGTATATTTTTTCTGTATCTGTGCACAGTGGAAACCCCTTGAGAAAACGATTTCCTGCAATTCGCATCTGTTGTTTACCAAGTCGCATTAGTATAATGAAGTTAAAGTTTTATTATTGTACAAAAATTGTAACTATAGCAATGAATCTTCATACTTTGGTTTCAAATTTTCATGCAACTCCCACAATCTGTTATGCTTTCTCGAGGAACTCCAACAACCCATGCTTTGTGCTTGTACTCTGTGCTCCTGACTGACTAATACTTTGAACTGGGGATATCATGCTCTTCCGGATCTAGGCCAGGTCAGTTCACACAGTCCTTTGTGTCTATGTAGTTTAAGTATTTGGTTGAGTTCTGGGCTGCCTCTCTTTATAAAAATAGGAGACTTATAAATCTGTGCAACAAAAAAAAGTCAGCATATGGATCAGTAATCACTGTGAGCCAAAACTCAGAATACAAACTGCTTTGTGCAATTCAAAAGATGCCTAATATGGTCATTTCAGGCACACAGCAGTGTGCCACTGAACAGAAACTCCACCCACCCACTGTTCAAACTACTGTTTATGAGGGGCAGCCAATCAGAAAAAAAGCTGGCTTACACTGAGAGGAGCTAAAACTGTTTGTTTTAGGATAAGAAGAGGAGGATGAACCAAGGGGCTTCACCAATGTCCAGCATGATAAATAAAGGTTATTTAGAATGAGTTTCAGTGTATTTTTACATTCCTTGCATGCCTTTATTTTGAAAAGTCCTTACCTCCTACCCACGTTCTTCTATTGAAGAAAATTTTTGACACCTGCTCATTCACTGTATAAACGAGGGGAGGTCAGCACAGTTGAGAGGGGTCAACAGAGCAGGGACACAGCAGAGTTTCAGCAAAGCAAGTGGAAGCAACAAGATGGACTTTACAGACAGATGCCAAGAATCCTGGGATTGGCCGAGGAATTGCTTTGGAACTAGAGTTGGATATGGAGGAGGAACTGGGCGCAGTAAAAGGTCTTTCCCAGTGAAAGACTGACTGCTGTGATGGTTGGTTTTAGAGCTTTTTTTGGAAGACTGAAGGTTGGACCGGTAGCCTGGTTTTAGTGTTGTGTTATTAAATGCCCAAGACCAAAGCAATTAACATGAAGCAATTAACAAAACGACCTGGGTCAATGACCCATGATATAAATGAGAATATGGAGCAGGAAATGGGCAAACATTAGTAAACCTGTGGGTTCAATAGCTCAGGGAACACACTGGGGCAAGGTGGCCTTCGAGACAGGCCAGTTAATTTAGAATTTATCAGTTGCGCGGTTCAGTAAAAACACACCAACCGTGTGTGGCTGTGTGATTTCAAAACATTTAAGAACTCCAAGCGCCATTCCTCTGGAGTGTAATACAACAGTTGTCATACATTCCTGTAATAAGTTAGTAAACTACTCGGTTTGACAGTGCAAAATGGCCACTAATCACAGGCTAGCGGTTTGATCCTCAAGCTGTCCGTGCATTTAGATTTTCATTCAAGGCATTAAATCCCAAACTGCTCATGATGTGGGACAAACATAAGTCAGTTTGGATAAATGTTCCTGCCCGAAGACACGTTAAACACCAACAACCTCAAAGCACACAAGTGGGATTTACATACAATAATATAAATTCTCAGAA
>VUQG01008740.1:10861-23463 GCA_015106755.1 Etia nguti | reverse complement strand
CACTGCTGGTTGACTTCTGGCATGATAAGACGTATGTCATCCAGATATGGGCCAGGCCTGGCATAGATGGCACTGTTTATGTGATGGCATGCCATATCTGGCTCGATTGTGGGGTTTTTTATGTGGCCCATGCTCATAGAAAACAGGTCTTCCCTGATCTGGCATCAAGCTGGCACTTCTGACTGACCGGTGTCATGGCAGGGTGTATGTCAACCAGATGTGGGCCAGGTCTGGCAATGATGTCACTATTTATGTTCCTATTTTCCTATTTTAGTTGGAAGACCCAAGTGCCATGTTGCAATACTATACTGCTACATTTCAAAAACAGGTTTGACAGGTTTGCGAGTGTACACTTTATCCAAAACCTAGTGAGGGTTTACTCATGTTTGCCAGTGGGTGGCTGTAGCTCAGGAGGTAGAGCAGGTCACCTACTGATCGGAAGGTTAGTGGTTCAATTCCTGGCTCCTCCAGTCTGCATGTCAAGAGTGTGAATGTGTATGAATGTAGTTAGGAAACACAGAGATTGGGTGAATATGGCATGTTGTACAGATCTGGTTTGCCAGAGGTGGCCAGCACAGGACCACCAGTGTGTCTGCAGCTGGCCCATGTCTGGGCCACCTCTGGGCCACCAAAGGGCTGTCATTCTTTGCGGTATGTGGGCCAGATCTGGGCCATACCAATTTTGCTATGTGGGATAGAGGTATCGTGTTATCAATCTTTTGTTCATAAAACGTATTAAACTTACATATTTCTGCTCTTCAGATCAGGGGTTCATTAAAATGTTAGTAAGTCAAAGTCCAGTCCAGGAAGAGGTTAAAGAGGGGGAGAGCCTGAGCCTAAAAGTTGAATTCGATGCCTATCCTGCACCAAGCTTCATGTCCTGGTCTTATAATGGGAAAATTCTCCACAACACCACAGAGCATGTAATCACTGTCCACCGAAATAAATACAGGTATAGTTTTTAAAAGTGAGTACTTTAAGTAACCGGTACTCTAGTATGTCACTGTGGGTTAAAAGATTTTACAAGTACGCTTGTTCTATCAGATACAGCAGCAAGCTGAGACTAGTGAGGGTTCTTGGCTCCGAGGGCGGGATCTACAACTTCTCAGCCAGTCACAAAGACGCATCTGTTGATCACTCGTTTCATGTGTACGTCAACAGTAAGTGGCTCTCACATTTGTTCCTTTGGGTTGCATATTTAGAACACAGTTAGTAGCTGAAAGCTGCAATAATAATCTGTACAGAAGAGTAGGTGGATAAATCAAAGTTCTACAAACTTTTTGCCTGCGTTGCTTTTAGTTAAAGGAAACCTCATTTTGTCATTTTAAGCCATCATGATTCTCTGAATGCCGCTTTTCTGTAGTAATACCACAGGTAGCCAGTATACTGGGAGTTGACAGGAGATGCTTTGTACATGTGCTGTATGCTTCATATACGGCTTTCTTTTTTCTCCGTAAGGTAAGCCTGTCATTACTGCTCAGGAGGGGCCTGTTGATGGACAAGTACGGTGCATTGCTGCAGGATACCCCATCCCTAAGATCAGCTGGTACTTCTGTGAGCTGCCGCGCACAAGGTATCCTGAAAACGTAGCTTAGATCAAGATCTTACAGAAGAGGATTAGGGCTACTGAAATTAAAATCAAATGAGTTTGCCTTTGAAATTTGATTTATTAGCAACATATTATTAACTAAATATCTAACCAAGCCTTCTAACCTTCTAACCTAGTGTTTTTTTTTAGCTCTACAACTTTATGCCTTTTAATAAAAGTTTTAAAGCTTTTCTTATCCTAACAAACACTATATTTCACATATTTCCGTTCTCAGGTTAGCAACTAAGATATAAATAGTGATTTGTCCCCACTGACGAGAAGCAGCTATATTAAAGGTCCATATGAAGATATGTATATGTAAAAAAAAACAACAATTGGCTACAAATATAGCTGGCTATTTAGGTTTTAGGATCATAAGAGCAGAAAGGGTAATTTTATCCTGTTAGAACAGAAGTTATGGAGACGATTGCTAGAAATAACCGCAGAAACAGCACCAGGTTTCCACTCTGTGATCTACAGCAGCGACCATCTTTTTAAATATGTTTTAGACAATTTAGCTTTTGATAGAAAAGCTTTTTCCATCAGTTGTTTTCCACTCCTCACTTACAGTAAGGAGCTGTCATCAAGTTTAGTTGCTATGTCTTACTTTTCCTACCTCTCTTACTAGAGTGGGTCCAAAGGCACTGAATCAATAAATTGATTTGTTAAGGCTGAAACCTGCTCTTACACGGAGTGATCTTAAGCAACCTTAATGTCTCAACAGGTGCTCACAACTGCCCAATGCCACCCAATGGGAGACCCCGGAGGTCACTGTCCTTTCAGAGTCAACCTTTGGTAGGAGTCAAGTGGAAAGCCGACTGAATGTCAGCAAAGAGTTCACTCAGTACCACACCCTGGAGTGTGTCGCTTCTACAGAGGAGGCAGAGGCCTACACCCTGTTCTCCATCAGCGGTAAGATCCGCCGTACACTGTACGGATCACATATAGAGCCGCAAGGAGAGTGACACAGGTGAAGCGTCAGTGTCTGCGTGGTGGGGATTTGTCTTATATAGCGCGCCACAAATACGTTGTGTAAGAATTCAAACAGACACACAAACCCATTGACCCTTTGTCTGCACAGGCCAGGTGTGTGGTTACTGGGTACAGATTGAATGAGATTAGTGTATGCTGACTATGCAAGCTGGGATTATATGGCGTAGACTCACTAATCCTTGTCTCACAAACAAACACCACTGCTGCAGCTGTCTGCTTTAACGGTAGAGGATGTCACTCCGTGTGTGTGTGTGTGTGTGTAACTACCAAAACTTGGTTACCTCAATGCTCAATGAGATTTCTCACTGTGGGTTTGTTGGTGTGCATTCTCAGAGCGTGTGGTCCCCCATAAACTCTTCACGCCTCTTCTAACCGGCATGGTGGCTACTGGGGTCTTACTCAGCCTCGTTTTAGTGGTGCTGCTCTATAAGTACATGCAGGTAAGGGAAAAGGAAATAAACTGTGCATGCTGTATGATTATTGTGATTTTATGTAGGGTCACAGATTTGACGTAAATCACAAAACTCTTTGGCCATCAGCCCCTTTCAAACCCATGAATCAGTTTCAAAGATTATAAACATCAGTCTTAAATCAGGATCATCAAGTAGCATTGACATACACTTTGTACCCCAGGAAAGTAAATGGCTTCGGGAGTTTCTGGCAAAGGGCCCATTCTCATTTACTAATGACTCATGCCTCCATCGTGTTTAGAGTACGTTAAAGTTAGAAGCATCTTTCTTTCTTTCTGCATTTGGCGGTGATGTTTTGCACGGTAGAGTGACGGTAAGTTCTTTTAATCAACATGAATGTTTCCTAATGAATTTCAGTTGAATCAGTCAACCATTTGAAGTGCAGCCATGCTGTAGTTAAAGGATTTTTGACACTGCGATCACGCCTCCAGTCATTAATTTGCCCCCCTGAGCACGCTGCGCTTATTGCTCTCAGATGAGTCAGACTCCTTGAGAAGTAGCTCACGCATCTGCAGTGGGATCGTCAGGGGGAAAGTCTAGACTCGGGCTGACAACTAAAGTGCATCTTTGTAAAAGAGCAACGTGAAAGGGAATATGAGCTATACAGTCGAACACAACAAACAGTCCCGGGAAGCTGATCTAACGTCACTTTTTCTCTCCCCTCCAAACTTTAACAGAAACCAAAGTTCCAGATTCAGTGGAAGGTCATTGAGACTGTCCATGGAAACAACCATATATATATTGACCCCACCCAGCTGCCATATGACTCCAAATGGGAGTTCCCCAGGCAGAAACTACGCTTTGGTAGGACAGTGTGTGTGAGGGTGCAGATATGCAGAGTCTCATTTTTAGAGCACGTATGAAATGTTCAAGATTGTTTGTTTTGTTTATATGAAGGTAAGACCCTGGGCTCTGGGGCATTTGGAAAGGTAGTGAGGGCCACGGCGTACGGCCTGTGTTCTGCAGACGCTGTGACAACCGTTGCTGTTAAGATGCTGAAGCGTAAGTCTATGTTTTCCCCATCACTGTCTCTGTGTTGTAACAATATTATATAAAGTGGTGCAAAGTACTCAGTACTGTACTTAAAGAGTGAACACACCAAAATTCAAAGAAGTGTTTGACTGCAATTCCCAGTTTAAAATTAAAACTTCCGGGGATAAAAAATAAATCTAACCTGGAAGTGCCAGAAATTGCAGTTCCTGAAGTGGCCACTTGAGGGTCGCTCCGAAAGCAAGTCAGTGCACACAGACTCAATGTTAAAATCCTCTATATTGGTCTCCACCGATATCTTTAATGAATACAGTGGGGCTTTTTGTTTTTTTTTGTTTTTAATAACTCATCCATTTTGATACTTGCAAGACGTAAAGTTAGTTATATGGAAGCTGGCTGCTCGTCCTAACCTTCGCTAATTAAAGTCAGTAAACTAGACCTCTCATTTTTGGCCTTTTGGAGCATTTTATAGGAATTACATGACAAATATTACGGCTTTCTGTTTGGTACAGCTTGTATAAGAAGACTGTTGTTCCGTTTTTACTTCACACTAATTAGGAGGCATGTGTGTCCGAGCTACTCACCCCTACAGTCTATGGGTCCTGCTTGCTGACCAAGCTTGCTTGGGTTAGCTGATAACTTAGCACTCCAACCTCTTGTCCAATTATGATTGCTTCTGACTTGAAACAAACAAACAACAACAACAACAAAAGCAAGTTTCAGAGTAGAGATGAATACAAGGTTGTTTTTTCTCTTTTTACAATTCTTTTAATCCCCCGCATTTATGTTAGATTGGAAAACACTGGACTGAAAACAAAATAACTGCTACACCACCACTAGTGTCACTACTGATACCGTTTGATCTTCGTGCTTCAGTATTTCCGATTGCCATTAGGCTTTTAAATATGAGAATACGCCAGTCACAAAGGAATACTTTCACTTTACGGCCTTTGATTTTGTGCTTATACGTCTTCCACTTTAATGTTGTGATGATGTCATCTCAGCCAACGCTCACTCCACGGAGAAGGAGGCGCTGATGTCTGAGCTGAAGGTTCTCATTTACCTTGGAAACCACGTTAACATCGTTAACCTGCTGGGAGCCTGCACCGTCGGAGGTGAGAGGAGTGACATGTGAGATACATGTGAGATATTTTTGGATTGGTACTTTGGGGCGCATTTGTCAGGGCCACATAAAGCTTATGCATCTGCACTGTTATGATTTATGATTATGAATATTGTCTGGGAGACACATTTGCCGTATTCTCATGTGGTGACTCACTGCTGTACCCGGCCATTATCAGTTACTGAACAGCCCGCATCTGCCTTCGATATGAAGACGTGATTCATTTTACTTTGCCACAAATCTGCTGTGCGTGTGTTCAATATTATTTAGCTGTCTAGACCTCAGTATTGATTATAATTTAGTTTGGGGTTTTTTTCCACAGATATATGCATAAGTACTTATTGTGAGAGAAACAGGGAATAGTGACATTGTTTCCTCTGTTTAAACATGATCAGCTTTTAAACACCCTTGTTGTCAAGCCTTATCACTGTGTCAGAACTGCCTGTCTTTTTGTCTCATTTTCATTGTGCTGTCATGGTTTAAAAATCAGTGACTGATGGTTGTTGTCTTTGTTTTGCTTTGGTTTTTGTCCCTGTATTCTGCCAGGACCAATTTTGGTAATCACAGAGTACTGTTGCTATGGGGACCTCCTCAACTTCCTGCGAAGGAAAAGAGAGTCCTTCCTAAACTCCAGAGTTGGGGATGGTTACTACCACAATGTCTCAAACCCAGCAGAGCCCACAAGGTGCGTATGTGCAGGAATTCTTTACGGCGATCACAGCTGGAAGTGGCTAATTTCTGTACTTACGTGTGTGTATCTGTGTCTATTTCTGTAGCAGTGAGGCCACTGGTACAGGATATATGCCCATGCGTCCGTCTGAGAAAGAAAGGTCCTCTGATTCAGGTACAACGTCGCTCTCTCCTTACATTTCTAATTACAATACACTGCATAACCAATAGCATACCTCCACAAAGGATGAAAATTCCCTACAAATGAATCAAAAATTGAATTCTCGGATATAACTGAACTGCACTGTGTGCCTAGATGACACAGATGAGCTGTCCTTGGACGCTGAAGATCTCCTCAGCTTTTCCTACCAGGTGGCCAAAGGAATGGAGTACATTACTTCCAGGAATGTAAGGCTTTTACAGACTGTTAATAAACACTATATAGACTCGTCATGGGAGAGATTTAAAAGTGCGGTTCCTAGTTCATAAATCATGGCATGGCTCAGGGCCAATATTCGTGCAGAACTTTTGCTTTCAGCTAATGGCATCATTATAGTAGGAAAACACGGCATTGCTGCATTTCAAACGTATACTGCACACAAATAGATTAAACGATTAGGCGTCTCTCTTTAATGCTGTCAATTCAGCAATGAAAAAAATGCCAAATGTAATGATGAAGTTACAGAAAATTTGTTCAGTTATCACATAACTGTGCATCTTCCCTCAGGCTGTGTGGAGCATTTTAGCCATTAAGGCACTGCTTTGTTTTATGCCATATTAAGATTCGATGCACAAAGTAGACTAGGCGTATAAATCAAATCGAGACAATGTCATATATCTGGATTGCATCTCAGGACCAGTGTTGTCTTTGCAAACTTCTGTATTTGCTGACACACCCATACAACCATAAAACACTCAAGCTGCAAGCTGCACAATCCAAACATTGATGTTTTGCACACTGCATTAGTGCCTGCTGATTTACAGCATTTCTCATAGCGACTTTCAAACAATCAGGTAGAAGCAAAGCTCTTACATGCGCTACCTGTCATTGATCAGCCTTCTCAATGCTAGTTACCAAAAACAGAGAAGTGAACTTGGTAGTTGTAGGACTACACAAACGAAGACGGAGCAGAAATGAAATCCTAAAAGAGTGATCTGGTGGACAGAAACATGACTCCAAATGATGACACCATCTGGAATTAAATGAATTAAAGTTTGAAGAAGCTCCACCTTAGTTACACACAAACTGTCAGCCTTAGACTGCTTCACTTGCTCAGACTGTACTTTTATTTATTTATTTAATTTCTGCATAGTTTATTGGCTTGTTTCTACTAATTTATCCATTTCGGTTGCATTCTCTAGCACATTTTTTCATGATTTCAGTAGAAGCATGGCTTCCGTGCCCAGGTTACCTGAACAGTTAAAAGAAAACATAACATGAATTACATCTTCCAAAAAAGTTGGGCACCATTGTGCCCCCAGTACCATCAGAGGCTTTTGAATTGAGTGCTGAGAAGAAACTGGATGATCGCTCTCCTCTTTAGTCCACAGGACTCGGCGTCCAAGTTTTCCAAAGAGAATTTCAAATTTCGATTCATCTGACCTCACAACAGTTTTCCCCTTTGCCTCAGTCCACTTTAAATGAGCTTTGGCCCAGAGAAGACAGCAGGGTTCCTGTATCATGTGCATGATAGAGCTTTAACCTGTATTTGTGGAGTGCATGGTGAACTGTGTTCACAGTGCTCACGAGCCCATGAAGTGATTTCCATGACAGGATCGTGTCTGTTTTAAGTGCAGTGCTGCCCAAAGGCCCGAAGATCACAGACATCCAGTTTCATATGATTTTTAGCCTTGTCCATTGCACATACAGATTTCTCCAGATTCTTTGGAATTGAAGACCATTATTCTGAAATTGTTCCACAGTTTGCAGATTCAGTTTTTTGCAGATTGGTGAACCTCTCCACATCTTTACTTCATGTTACTGATCTGTTGCCATCAAATTCGAAATGAGCTACATTTTTCTTAAATGCATTTTCTTTGTTTAAACGTTTGATGTTTTTCCTATACTGTGTTGTCATTCAAATATGGACTCACGAGATTTGCAAATCCATGCATTCTCTTTTTGCTTAGCAGCCCAACTTTTTTGGAATTACGGTTGTAATAACACGATTCCCCTTTTGTTGTGTAAAGAAACTGTACTCAAACACAGCTTTAATGGTGTCTTTCACCACAGCTGATTCGTTTCTCACAGTCACAAACTGGTAGCAGGCCAACAGAGAGCCCAAGCTGGTGACGCTTTCTCTTTGTAACATAAAGATGAAATAAAGTGTTTTAATTCCCTCTACGATGCAATCTTAAAACCGTTTTTTTAATCAGTTAAACTCTTAAAATAAGACAAAAGTAATTGTTTAGAATGATCCTGTAAAATGAGGCACTCATTTACCCACACATGCTTCAGTGAATTTTGTTTGGTCATATCGAGTCATTGTTTCTCCTTCTTCTACTTCGTCTTCTTTTGTAAACACGTCAGTTCGCCTTTTGTGTTTGCCACAAGCTTTACCGGCCTCGCCTCCTTTGTAAGCGTGTCCTGTCATTCACTCCAGAAACCAGTTGCTGTGTCAATACTCATCGCTGTGTTTGTTTCTGCTGCCACGTTTGTGTGCGCAGTGCATCCACAGGGATCTTGCAGCTAGAAACATTCTGCTAACTCACGGCAGGGTGGCGAAGATCTGCGACTTTGGCTTGGCACGAGACATCACCACCGATGCCAGCTATGTGCTCCGTGGAAACGTGAGTCTGTCTTTCCGTCTGTCAGTCTTTCGCTCCCTCCTCCTTTGTTCTTTGTTCCCGCTCCGTCTCCGCAAATCAAGACAGGAAAACTCCCACGCTCGCTTCTCTTTACCGAGTCTGAACTGCTCTATGAAACAATACATGCAGCATTTCTGTGAGGAAAGTTGGACAGCAAGCTAAAAAGGAAAAGATAAAAAGTTTGCAGTTACATTGGCCAAACAAGAAGAAAGTTCTAATTATTTTGTACATGAAGGCATTATTTATTGAATTGTATTTTATAAAACTTGCTTCTTTTTTTCACACTGAAAATTTAGATGCTTTTTGATGGGCTATATTTTGTATTTTTATAAATGAGGACAAGAGTTCATGGCCCTCTCCCTCCTTCAGGCTCGTCTGCCGGTCAAGTGGATGTCACCTGAGAGTATTTTTGACTGCGTCTACACGATTGAGAGTGACGTGTGGTCCTACGGCATCCTGCTCTGGGAAATATTCTCCCTCGGTAACATTTCCATTTTATGTTTTACTTTCCTTTTACTGTTTCAAATCATCATCGTCATCCATTTGACTGGGGGCCTCAGTAGAGGCTTATTAATGCTCACAAGCAGCAACATAGCTGAGGGCAGTGAATCACTCAAAGTGGTATTGATTGAGAAGCTAACAGTACCATGCAAATCAATATTTTTTTCCTTTAAAAATGATGCAAAGTTGTTGTTGCAGGTAACAGCCCGTACCCTGGGATGCAGGTGGGATCTGCATTTTATAGGATGATTCAGGAAGGCCACAGGATGAGCAGGCCAGAGTATGCCCCCACTGAGATGTAAGTGTATGTTTGTGAGAGTGAGTCTGTTTAATATACTGCCAACGCAAAGGTTGCAGGAAGTGTTGTTTTTTTCTTTTTACTATCAGGCAATAAAAAAATTCTTTTTTTAAAATAAAAGTGTGTTTTGGGCCTTGATCAAGCAAAACGTCACTTACTTCATCCAAACCTTTTTCTTTGATGAAATAATCAAGGCAGAACCAACAACACCAACACTGTGGAAGCTAAAACATGAGAACCGTTTTATTCAAAACAAATTATCAGTCTGTTGTGTTATGATCAATTAATAAATGTTTTTTTTTTTTTATTTATAACCTGTACTTTTTTTATTATATATTTTTTTTACTTTTACATGATCAGTTATTTAAATAAATTATTTGGATCAAATTTATATATTGTGTTCCATCAGTGGGTACTTGAACTAAATCAGCAGCAGTTTAGGTGTACAAGTAAAATATGTTAAATTTCCAGCTTCTTGGACGGTTTGGGGAGTAAAAAAAAGTCATTTTATACAATGTGACTGATGTAATATGAGCTGTTACAGACTATAAGCCTGTCAGCCTGTAGTTTAGATTTATAATTATTAGCTAGATTGTTTTTTTCGTTCTGCTGGTTGTTTCTTTGTGTCCCACACATATAAACTAATGCCAGTGTTGCCTGTGGTGTAGATATGACATGATGCTGTCCTGCTGGAACCATGATCCTCTGAAAAGGCCTTCCTTCAAAAAGCTGGTGGAGAAAACCGAGCTGCTGCTGTCAGAAAATACCAAGAATGTAAGTGCAAGAACGACCCTTAGTCTTACTTTTTTAATCTGTTTTTTTTGTTTTTCACTCATTTCCCTACATTATGTCTCCAAAGCACAAAAATTATGTTATATGTCTTTTTTTCTTTCTTTCTTTCGTAAAACACAAGTCTGTGTTACTCCTCAGGTGTACCTGACCCTGAGTAATGCTTCAGGTCCTCCAGAGCAGCAGAGGGCACCGTCACGGAGACTGAGCTCGGTCTGCAGCACAACAGCCCCCAACCAACCTTTACTGCAGAACACAGCTGACGTCTTCCTGGACTATGTCTGACACACCGATTAAAACACTGTCATGGACGCATACACAACTCCCCACCTTCCTGACCTTCTTCACCTTCTACCACACAAACTACACTCCACTCTACTACAACTAACAGTTGATCAGTTTAAACAAACTCTCAAATACTGGCCTTTCTGCATCTTCCATATATATATATATATACACACACACACACATACAGAAACACACACACATATAAATATTGTACATATTGAGGGCTGCACTTGGTTCTCAGCCTCTATCTACTCTTGCCCTTGCAATATTGATCTCCGTGGTAGGTATTTCAGGTGCACGTCTAAATAAAGCAGACCTCAGCACTAACCGGCCATCAGATACATCACCCATCAGCAGTGGGAAGAGTCTTGGCTCACATTCAGCCTTAGATTACATCTTAAGATGCTTTGGGGAAAACAAAAGGCTGCCAGTACATGTACATACCTGCACAGGGGAGACGATAGTGAACTGATAAATAAATAAGCAGAGTTGATGCTGTGACTAGAGGACCTCATTGTATCAGACTTGTCTGCCATTTCATAGAAATATTTTTGACATTTTGGGACTTTCTTGTTGAGAGATAGATGAGAAGAATTATACCATCCTCATGTCGCTGCATGCAAATGAGGAAATAAAGCTTAAAAACTGTAGTTTCTAGTTTAGGAGACACAAAACACAGGTAATCAGCTTCCCTGGCTTTGTCCAATGGTAAAAAAAATCTGCACACCAGCATTTCTAAAGCGTGGACACTTGTGCAGTTGTTGTTACATCGAGTAAAAGATATGTAAGATAGTAGAATAGCCCCTGAGCTGCATGCCTGTGGTAGTTTTGCCTTTTTAGAGTGTACAGCTTTGAGTTGTGCTTACGTAACTGTCACCATGCTGCTGTTGTAGGTGTTGAATGGTGTGGTTCATAGAAATTACCAGTCTGTGCAGTCTTTAACTCGTCTCCATATGTTCTTTATGGCTGTCAATTAGTATTTACCAATGAAGTCCAATAGAACCGATCAGTTGAACTACGAGTTTGTCTTAAAGACTTTAAGGCCTCTAAGAATATTGCCCAAGAAACAAGGCATTTAACCAGATACTCGCTTTGGATGGCATCACTTTGGCCTTCAGTTTTAATGTTAAGATCCAAGATACATATTTTAACACAGACATTGAACAAATGTTTAGGAGTGCCTTCTCTAATCTGCACAAGATTGTCAAAGTCAGAAACACCCTGCCTTAGAGGGATGCTGAAAAACTAGTCCACACATTTGTTAATTGTAGGCTGGACTAATATATAATTGCAATATATCCCTAAAAAAGAATCCACTTGATCAAAATTCCTGCAGGAAGGAACTTAAAACAAGATCTGTGGAACCAGCTCCTACTATGTGTTTGGTTGGCTGACGCCACCTCTGCCATTAAGATGAGACTAAAATGTTTCTCCTTGATACAGCTTATAGTAAAGGCTACCATTAGACGTGCCTTCTCATTCTCTGTGACTCCAATGCAATGTGAGCAAAGATGATGGCACTGCAGCACTCATTAGAAGTTGCCATGGTAGTTAATGAAGTCTCAGTAATGGATTTTTGCACATTAGAGGTACCAGATTGTACAGAAGCTATTCGGTGGCTTCTAGCTGGTATTCAGTGGTGACTTGGGGCAGGTCCTTGTTCTGAGACATGGTAGCTGCACTATAATGGTGCTTGAAGAGCTTAATCTTGTGGAGGAATGTTGGGACTCAAGATTTTTGAGAAATTGCTGCTGGACTTCGGTGAGGGAAAGATTTTTATTGTTCTAGAGGAGGTTGATTCCGCTGTTGAACTCACTGAGGAGAGATGAGGTCATTCAGAGCAACACTGCCAACCCAGAGTGGCTCTGTGAGGTCGTCATACGGTGCCTGAAGAACTCTGACAAAGATCCCTCCAGGAGGTTTTGCTGTTTGTGTGGACACACTGGAGCGCGAGCATCATTTGTGTCCTTCCTGAAGTTTCTACATACCCTCTGCATGTCCGGAAATACCTCTGCATTACATCGCGCTAAATGTAGGAATCATATGATTTAGAAACCAGGACACTACCATTGTTTAAGGTATTTC
>VUQG01008738.1:6537-17655 GCA_015106755.1 Etia nguti | reverse complement strand
TGAATGGTACTCATGGCCATTGATCAGTGGTCTTTGATCAGTGGGTTTTGGTCAGTGGTTGTTGATCAATGGTCATGAGAATTTGCATAATTAAGATTAAGGAACTGACCTCCCAGCCCATTGTTCCTTCAGTGGGCTGGTTTCAGTCGTTATGCAAATATACTGTTTATAAGATTGGGGAAACCTGCAGTCAGCTGAGACTGAAGAAGTCACTTGGATGAGTGACGAAACGTTTCTCCCACAAAACGCTACGTCCAGATGAACAGAATCAACTTTTGGAGATTTACTTTCCTGGATGATTGAGAATGCATCAAGACGTTATAGATCAATTGTTTTAGAGATTTAATTAAGATTTCCTTCAAGGACAAAACATATTTCCCAGTGCACGTGGTCACCCACAGCTGAAATTCAAGCAGATTAATGACTGTGCATATCATAAACCACAAACAGGAAGTCTTTTGTATTTGCTACAGTCACTGAAAGCTGTATATAAGTTTTAATTTTTTTTTAAAATGTATTTTCATATTGTTGAAGATAAAGACCGAGACAATAGAAGTTTTTAGACGGTTTAGAAGAATCCATCGACCGCTTCTTTAAAATAAATGAATAAATTAATTAGTTAATTACGTCCACAACTCGATGAAATCCACGTTTAATGAACTGACTGTTCAAAAATGACCTCTTCTATTTTCAATTATCCTGTGATGACATACTTTACAGTCAAGTTTAAAAAAAAGAAGATTTAAAATATTATAGAAAAGTAATTCTTGTCTTTATTTGCATCTTATCAGTCACGCATCAGTTAGTTTGAAGAGCTTCTAGAGCATTTTATTTTAGCTGTGCAACCCTAAATTCCCTCAGATAATTTGTTCATTTGGAGCATCAATACAAGAAAGTCTATTCATTCATTTATGAGGTTGAATGTGCAGTTAAATTTGTATGTAATACGTTCCAAAAAAATTTAAATTTTTTTAAAAAAAAAATACTACATTTAATATACATTTATTTTCAAAAGTGAAAATGAAATATGCCATTATGCAGGTTATTTTTAATTAAATTTACATAGTCAAGTTGTTAGAAATTAATATGAATCATGTGAAGCCACTGATTATAATTATTGCCTATTTGTAACGCAGTAATTTATAGTTTCGCTTATTGGCATCATTCCCATTACCGTCGTTCATGCTGATTTTAAAAACTTTTTTGGTTTTTTAACTTCACGGTAACTGTTTCAAAATGTCATATATAATAAATTTACACTGTGCATTAAGTATCTCAGAATAATAAAACAACGTGGGCCTGTTATATCAGAGTGGGAGTTATTCAGTTTCGACTTTATGAGAGTGGCTAGTTCATACAAAATGCTTCCATTGAGAGTTCTTTAAGAGAGAGAATCAGAAGAAATATTTTCTGGGAATTTCTTTCTGACGTAAGAAAAGTCTGAGAACTTTATTTGCCCTTTTCATTTTAACCAAAATGATTTTTTTTTTCCTAACAACGACACTGCTTTTACGCAAACTCGCTGCACGGAAAGTGTCTCCAAGTTTGTTGAAATTCAGTCCACTGAAAACTCTTCCGTGAAAAATAGTTTCCTTAAAAAGTTCATTACATTTTAGTGTTTCTTTTTTTGTTCCACGTTATCAAGACCACATTACAATTACAAGCTACTTGGCAATATAAAAGACTATTATTAGGCTGCTCGTGGCTGAAGATACGGTGATTTATGAAAATGTTTTTGTACAAACAAAACTCACATTTTTGTGACGATAATACCTGATATGAAGCAACCGCTCACCTCCCGGGCCTTTTACAAAAATGACTGACAGGTAAACTGAAACACCCAGGATCGTATTGTTGGGGCCATGATGTCATTAAAGGCCTCAGAAGGAGTCAATTGAAAGTTACTTGTTATATAGGCAAATTATGTAAACATGACTGTCCCCATATTTTAATTTGAAGCCCTCTTTGAACTCAAATTAAGAACTGTATCCCCCCTCAGTAAGATTCTGCAGTACTCTCATGATCACACTGTATACGCTGATTTGTTTGAGTGTTTACCTGCCCACTGTCCTTTCCAGGTGTGTGAGTGGGATTTAGTGGTTTTCATCCAGGGGAATGGCAGGTGATATCTGCTCTGTTCCACGGGGTCACTGTAGCCTGGAGGCGGCTGGAGGGTCTGCTGTTGCTGCTGGTGGTGGTGGAGCCGGGGCACGCCAGGATCCTCCCGCATACTCGGCAAACTGTAAGTGGTAGCAATATCAGGAAGGCCGGCCTGCTCCAAGGCTCCCATGGACGGCGGTGTGTAGACGGAGTGAACCTGCCTGCTCATGTAGAGGCAGGGTGGCGGGCTGTTGTGGCTGTAGTCATCACCCTGTGATCTCTGGTACGCGCAGGAATCTTTAAAAACCTGAGAGGGATAAAAGTGATCTTCCCGATTCATGGCTGGCGAGGACCCTTGTCTGCAGGGGGGCGTTTGCGCACACACACTCACCGTAACCTGCGCCCTACCTCGGCGTAAACCTTCAGCTCTACCTGCCTCAGGCGCAACTGCGAGGCCCTTACTGCTCCACACAGGTGTGTCACTCTGCCACCATGTGACCCTGCAGCGCCCAAGCCATTGGTTTCACTGTTTGCTCAAAAACGGCAGGCCGATAGCTCCCAGTTTCCAGGATATTCTGCAGTTTGTGGGAGCTTTTTTTTCTCCAGCCAACTGAACAACAGCGCGTAAATCAATGCTGCTCTGTAAATACTGCAAGGTTTACCTGGCATCCACCTGTGTCTGACCCCAACAGCAGCAACAACAAAAACAGGTGACCGTGCAAATGCTCCCTCCACATGTGGGGCAAAAGAGGGAGGTATTAATCAAGAGCGCCTGGAAGGAGCACGATTCTCACGCAAGGCAAGCTGGATTGTCCTCAAACAGCACAGCCATCGACATTTTATATGGATATATCCCTCGTGTGCACACTGAGGTTGATAAATCGATACGTATGGGCACAAACATTGTTTGACCCGCCAGATAAGAGACGTGGATGGAGAGACAGTTGTCTTGGAAACTCTGGCGAAAAACTCAAACACCACACACAGCCCACTTTTTTCATTTATCTGCTTTTTCCCCCCTCTAACGTTTAAAACGCGCCCATTATACTTTTGTAAATGCATCATTTAACACCATTTCGCACGCGTGGGCCCACGGTCTCCGCACGCAGGTATCTTGGCGACAACAAACAAGGGCTCATGCGGCCACTTCGCTCGCCGCACTCTCGCCGGTGTTTGCTGGTCATTAGGCTTCAGCGGCGGCGTATGCTCGCGCCATTAAACCAATTAGGCTGGAGTGACTGGACTGAACTCAATTAACAGCCGTGGCGTGGAGCGCGTCTCCACAGCCCTCGAGCTCTCCGGTTGTCGCCTTTACGCAACGCGGAGACGAAAGCGATTTACTTATTTTTCAGGAAAAATTACAGGAAGATCGGGCTTTTACCTCGCTGGTCTGTATCAATAGACCGTATTTGCCCGGAGTTCTTCAGAAGCAATTATGGCACTTTCGACTGTATCTTAATGGGGCACTCAGCGATGCAATAAAGTTCAAGTAAACCAATTCTACACAAAACACCGCCTGCACTATGTCTTAATGGTGTTTATATTTGATTATTGTTTCAAAGAGGAAGGAAACAGTTAACCAGAGCCATTCTCCTCTACAGTGGAGACAACGTGATTTATGAAGCATGATGCGCCTCAGATGCACTTTAGCCAACTTTGAAGCTGCAGATTTTTTTTCCTTTATGTAATGGCCTAAGCGAGGGGTGATGCGGGTTAACGTGGCTGTAATAGACCGGTGTGTAATCAGGGCCAAAGAGCTTGACATTTGTCACGTTTATATAAGGCTGTGGAACAATAAAAAAAGGAGGCCAAATGGAGAGGACACTGAAGGCTTCAGCAAACGTCCAAACATCCTCAAACCTTACAAAAGGTGAAAATACTGTATGTGTTAAAGGGTTAAAATACTTCACTGCCACACATAATCCTTTGGAGACCACTAAACCACAAGCACAGGCGCATGTAGGAGTGTCGGGAAAACAAAGTTTTTTTTTTTCCTCTCTCCTTTGACAAACAAAACCCTTTGTGATAGCTGGTGTATACATGTCAAAAAGTTGGACAGGCGATAACATGTGCTTACCCAGTGGCGACTGCAGCGTGGCCTATGTAAACATCATGGCTAGTGAATAATAACAGAAAAATGGTAATGACATTATGATTGAAACAAAGCCTGCTCTTATAGGCGAAGCATAACTGCATCAAACTATGATGAAGAGAATGAAGAACATAAGCATGTGGGATGAATAAAGAGACTTCCCAAAGGGCTCCTTCGTGTGTTATTCAGACAAAATTTTACTGGGGGGGAAAAAAAAAGAAGAATCAACTAAACCCATCATGAGAGAGAATCGTTACAATCTGGTGTAACAAAAACTTAAAGTCTCGCGTAGCTCATTCTGAGCAAAGTCAGCAGATCCTCTCAGGTTTAAGTCCACACACACACACACACACACACACACACACACACACACACACACACACACACACACACACACTATTTTAACTCGTGGAGTTTGTGTGTGTGCGTGCGTCTTTGTCTCGGTTCGGTCTATCAGTGTGTCTCCTTCCTCTGTCGCCTCTGTGGCGTCTGTCTTTGTCTCTATCCAGCTTCTTATCTCCGTTTCTGCGGCCGTCCCTGTGATGATGTTTATGATCAATGTGGCCTCCATTACTCTTGTGATCTCTGGGAGGTGTCCTGCTGCGGTCTCGGCCTCTGTCTGGGGATTCGCTCCTCAGACGCCCCCTTGCGGTGGAGTGTCCGGCTCCGGGCTCGCCAGTGCGGCGCTGCAGGCCGGTGGAGCGCAGCGTGTTGAGGAGGAAGCGTTTGTTGGTGCTCCGCAAAGGACATTTCAACCTGAAAGAGAAGTGAAGGACATGAGAGGTTAGTTAGACGTGTTACACTTACCCCTGCAACCATTAGAGAGACAGATGGACGGTCGTCGCTGAGGTCAGAGCTAATAACCACCACATAGGACAGATTCATCTTTAACAGTCCTCGCAGACAGAGCTGCAGCCACCGCTGAGGATACTGAGTGTTTCTGCTCTTTCCGCCTTTGAATCCTCATGAAACTGCTTAAAAACTGGCAGTATTTTATGGGCTGACTCCAGCATTGAGCCTCCCTCAAAATCAATAAACAGTTCTGTGATTTGCCACACAGATTTTATCCTCAGAAATAGAAATTAGACATCTCTTTGTGGTATTTAAATTATATATTTTTTAAAACTTAAAAACTCACACTCAGTGGCTTAAACTGGGTGATTTGGATTCATGACCTCGGTATCAGATTGTCATTTTTTCCATTAAGTGTCTGCTGTAAAACATTTTGATCTCAATTAGACCTGTATGACAATTTTAATTTCAAGTTTGACTACTTGTAAATGTAAATATCAGTGAGATAAAAGTAGCAAGAATAACTACACAATGCATTTATACAAGATCAAACATTCTAACATTTTCCAGGACATCATAGTGTTTTTACACATTACCAAACTGGTTATACATTACTCTAGATTAGTTAGAGAACCCTATTAACGGCCTTAAAGCATGAGCTCAGTGCAGAGAAAAGCCAATAACAAAGCAAACATTTTTAAAACTGTATTTTTACTAACAAGAAATAGTTCTCTCGTATTCTGTTACCAACATAAAGCATTTTAGTAAGAGATCTAGTGACTGTGAAAGCCATGGCATAAAATTTACATCTACATTCATATTTAAACCATTTAGTTCCCTGAGGATGGCTCCTGGAAGAGACGACTACCACCGGGATAGAACTTTTTCATCACAGGAGAAAGGCCATCATTTAAAAGCTTCATATTGACTTTCAATGAGGGGACAAACCATGCTAGGAGACTGCTTTCCGCCACAGAGGCGCTCATCCACCAGTCGAGAATACGACCACTTGCTCTCAAATGTGCACTCCTCATTGTAATGAGGGATGAATGCAGTGCAGCTCTACTGTAATTGTTTTACAGTAGGGTGGTTTTTGGTGACAGTCTGATTACATCCTGCGCTGACATCCTCATTCATCTGAGAAGGAGTTGTTCTTTACTTTTACTGGATGCACTAATGCACGACAATCACTTTTATCAAATGTGTGCAGTGGACCACAGCTTCCAACCTCGTTTTACTGATGCCTTTCCCATTGATCTAAATAGCAGAGAGCAGCATGGGACCATAAATCTAAACACATTCAATGAAAAATCAATCAGTGCCTTCCATCTGTCCTCCTATCAGTATCAGATATTCTTTTTTTAGTACAATAACTTTATTGTATTTAATGAATCCATGCTTCCTCCTACAAAATGAGTTACAGGCCCTCAGAGTACGCTTTTTTATAGTCTACAGTATTTCTCCAGCATTTTTGAATACTCATAACTTAGGAGTTGAAAAACAAATTGGAGCTTTGTTAAAAGCACCAACCAAATCAATGTAACGCCTACTGCAAGTATCAGGATCTAAAGTAAAGCTTTAAATGGGATATGTTAGAGTTTCAAAAGCAAAACTACACCAATTTAATATCTGTGGCATAGGGTAACACAAGCAGGCCTTTATACCCTGGATTCTTTTTTCTTTATCTGTTTTTGGTTCATTCACTGAAAAGAAAAAAGAAAAAAAAAAGCATTTGGGTAAATTTTAAAGGGTCACCATGTCATATTGGAGGCAGGTCAAAACAAGATATATCACTTACCCACATTTTTAAACTGGGGTCACCTTCTCCTTTGATATCAAAATCATTTTCTAACACAGTCATGATTTAATACTACTTTCACTCTCATAGACTTTAAATTTGTGCATTTTTGCTATTGAAGCTAGGATATATCCCATAATACTGATGGTTGCACTTTTTAACGGAGTATAAATGAAATTAAAGGTTCATTTTAATTAGATATATTCTGTAGAAGAAGTTGGGGCTTGAGATGCTAGAAAAAATAAGCCAAATTTAAAAAGTGCCAAAATCTGACCCGCTCATGTCCTCTTTGAGGGACTGCAACACTGAAAATGTTCATTCTGAAGGTAAAATTTTGGCTTCAATAATCACACTAAATATATATGTGTGTGTGTATTTTGTTGTTTTAGTATTGAATGACTCTGCTCTCACTTTACTCACTGCTCCTCATGAAACACCAGGAGTTGTTTGACTGTCACGTAGATACTTTTCCCATTACTTAGATCATAATCTGAATCAGCAGGACCTGTGTAGTATTTTCCTACATGCTATGGATCCCAATTACTTAACTGTACCATGTAGTGCACCTTCAACCTTCGGTCATTTTTATTTGTCACCACTCTTATCCCTGTTCTACACTGGATTTAAATTAGAGGTGGTTGGATCAATCCAAATATAGTATCGATAGTATCGATACCAACACTGGTATTGGTATCAGATCGATACTAGCGCAATAGGAACAATACTTTGTTTCTATCCTCTAATTTCAGTATGTAGCCCACTGAATTGCTTTAAATCATTTTTTAGTGAAAAAATATACTTCAGGCATGCACTATGAAAAAATTACCTGAATCTTTTTTTGTGTTAACCTCCACATCAATTTTATTTATAGCTTATAGCACATTTAAGCTAGAGAACCTAACCTAACCTAACGTGCTGCAGAGACAGGCACATTTACACTGCAAGTCTCCAAAAAAGCCACTTTCACAAAAAGCTAAAAGATGCGTTTTGATGTGTTAACTAATTATAGTGAAAAGTAACAATCACAGCGTTTTAATGCTTATTAAATCTGTTGCAAATGAATGACGATTCATTAATTTTCCTTTACAAGTTAAAATTATCAGTATTGGTATCGGCAATACTGGCTGTCTATGTACTTGGTATCAGATCGATACCAAAAAATCTGCAGTATCGCACACTACTGCAGCCATTTTCATTTAGTACAAGTGCAATGCACACATTATGTGAGGCTCAACTACCAAGCCTTCTTAATAAAACAGACAAGTAAGAGTCAGACAGATGGCATGTCAGACACGGTGCTCACCATCCTGCAGGGCCCATGGTCTCTGCTCTCACGCGGGCTCTGTCAGTCTCCCTGAGGAGCTCCTCCACTGCACGCCTACATGGATAAATAAAGAGGAAAAACGTCAAACACTGTTCACGTGAAGGGGAAGAGAAATGGGGAGAAGCCGATGATAAAGATGGCGCAAATCCTCAAGGGGGAGCTAAGGGGAGAATAATCTAATTAAGTGAGAGAAAACAGAGTGATGCGGAAGAGAAAGTGAATCATCAGGAGCGAAAGGGGAACAGTGTCCTGGTTTGACCCGAGCTGCTGAATCGGCACAATCCCAGCAGAGGAGACCCGCTGATCTACTTTTATACAGGACAGGCAGCTGATGGTGTGTGCCACAACGAAGGCAGGCTTTCCTTACAATGACAAGCTCGTCTCACAACACAATAAATTAGCCTCTTTTTACCGACGGAGCGCTGTTACGGATTTAAAGGAAACCTGCGTACAACAGTGCGCAAATACCGAGTGAGGACAAATATTAACACAGCTACATACTTTTCCAGCTCATTATCTTCTGCCATCGCGATCACACGCAAACTTAATTGCGCTAAAATCGATGGATGATCGTTAATTAACCCAACATCGCTTGTTTACCTCCTCGCGAGGTCCTCCAACCGAGGACCCCGAGGATTTTTGCTGCCCTGAATAATGCCAGACCATTTTTAACTTCGCCTTCTACATTTTTCTGTTTTCTGCCATCTCCCAAATAACTTACTTGGTCAATAACCGACTAAAACGTTATAATAAAAAAAAAAAATCCTGATATTTCAGTTTGGGCTCTGTTTATCACACAGTTAACAAAATGTACCTGTTTAGCGAAACGAAAGCGATGCCGCAGTGGTTATTTTTAATTCCCCATTTTACGGTAAACAGTTATAAAACTGCTGTGTGCACCAAAAATATGGACTTAACTTAAGAGGTTGGCAGCGTTTTTGTCTGGTGAGGTTTCTTTATTTTATTGCACTGCTTGGTGAATTTTATATGTCAGTGGAAAGGGTTTTTTGTGCTAATTAATTATTAACATCTCTCAAAACTTGTTGAGAAAGGGAGACACTCTCATCTTTAAAAGCGGCACTTATCCAAAACTCAAAGCTGTAATATTAAGTTTCACTTATTATTTAAAATAAAACTAAGTCATGTTAATAAGTTTTAACCTCACCCCCCCCCCCTTTTAAGCCTTTATAACAGTAGCCTACAATGTAACCAGTAATCTTCAAAAAGCATAACTTACAGCATAACTGTATGTATGCATTTATTTATTTACGTTTTTATGTTTGTTCGATGTATTTTTTATTTATTTATTCATATGTATTTACTTATGTATTTTGCATGAATGTATGTATTTATGTATATATTTATTTAGTTAGTTATATGTGTTTATTCGTGTATCGATTTACCTGTGTCTGAGTTAGAAATATATACAGTTATCTATTTATTTTTATGTGTTTGCTGACTTATTAGATTTTTTACGCATAAATATATTTTAAAAAAATTATTATGTATTTTATATTATTTATTTACTTATTTATTTTCTATGTTTGTTAATTATTTATTTACGAAAAGGCGGTCTTAAAGCCACCCCCTAGCTCTCCTCTGGATTGACAAGCGTATGCCCCGCCCACCCGGCTTTGACGGACAGCAGTGGGCGGGGTCAGCGCTGCCAAAGGCACGGGGGCGTTTTCGTGCGGGTTTTACGGAACGGTCCGTTGCGGTGGATGCGTGATTGAGGTCCCGCGGCTAATAATCACCCCCCTTTTTGGGGCCGGAGTGCACGGCGCGGAGGAGCCGCCGGAAAAGGTAACGTCACATCACATCTGCCTGCGTGAGCAGTGTCAGTGTGTGGCTGGCTTTGCTTTCTATGCCGCTGTCGCCTCATCGGTCCCAGGTTTTTCCGCTTGTGGGGAGGGTGGGATGGAGTCAGACAGATGGGGGGCAATGATTAAAAAAAATTTCTGGTATATGTAAGTGTGTCGGGCTTGCGTATTTGATCATGACACTGCAGTGGGAGCGCTCCCAAGGTAGATCAGGTCTATGCCAGAAAAAAATAATTGTAAATTTAAATTAAATCAGTGTCATTTTTTTTTGTTGTTATCTTTGTGTGTCTGGGTGGTGTGGAGGGGGGTGGTTTAAGAAAAAAAGGCAGCCTATTGCAACAGACCTTGCAGAACAGCAGCAGCAGCAGGCCTGTTCCTGCAAGTGGCTACCAGAGCCTTTTTTTTAAGATAAGAGAGATGGGGTTTTATGAAAATGTAGGCTAAGCCGAGAGGACCTGAGATTTTAAATCTGTGGCCTAAAACATCATTTCATCTTCTTTAAAAATGTAATTCCTGCACACTGGACTGTCATGTCCTGTAAGATTAGATTGTCATTTCGAACAATAAGCAGAGAGACAAGAGTGTTATTTACTGAAATGGAAAGCAGTGCAATGACAATAACAGCCTAGCCTTGGACTCTCATACACACACGTACACACACACTGTGTGGTGGGATTAAAAGAGATATTCTACAAGCATTTGCCAGTCTTCATATTGCTTGTATAAAGGAATCTGTTGCAACAGCTCTGTTTAAAACACATTTAAGTGCTTTTCACTGCTCTGAAGTGCCGTCACAGTGAAAACACGAAGACTTTACTTATTGATAAAGACCATTCACAGGTACCTAAAAACGCTCTTGTGCTTGACATGCGTCTTTGCTTTTGGTTGTGTAGACTTACGCTCGTATGTCTACGAGTATGTGTGTGTGTGTATGCGTGTGTTTGTTTGTGTGTGTGTGTGTGTGTGTGTGTGTGTGATGTGGTGATGTCACAGCTTTGTTATAGAAACAGAGAAGCCTTGTGTCCTCATGATTAATTCATGTCCAGCTGCGGGATAGAGACAGAAGCAGCCAGTCACACGCAGACAGGAGGAGCACGTACTTAAAGGAGGCTGAAATAAGTAACTACCGGTGGGGTGGCCAAGGAGAGGGGAGGGACAGGTTGTCACAAGGAAGAAAAAAAAAAAACCCAGA
>VUQG01008737.1:3379-15274 GCA_015106755.1 Etia nguti | reverse complement strand
CTTTGGTAAGCTACGAAGCCGCACCGCTTGATGGATTGTCGGAGCATTACGGCTACCGTACTCAGGAGCCTCGCGGAGTAATCTGGGTCCAAAACTCCGTCTGCTTCAGGTCCGCAAGTTAAACGCACATTGCGGCATCACTGAGACTTAAAAACGGTCTGAATTCTTTCATCTTTAATAAAATGGATACTGTTGCTGCTTTCCCAGGTGTAACAATTAAGTTTAACATCCAGGCATCCATGAAAACAGAATTTATTACATTTAACAGAGTTAGAAGTTAGCAGGAAGTTAGCTTGCTAGTTTCCACCTAAACATGATATACCATGTTCTGACTGAGAGGTTTCTGAAAAGATTAAAACGTACAGCTCTGCTATCATTTCCAACATAAATGAAGACAGAAAAGTAAACAGCAGTGACGTTTGTAGAGTTACTGAAGTTGGACTAGCTGGTATTTAATGATGTGCCTAGATGATCCCTAGTGACACAGCTATGTTAGCATAACACAGTGAAGCTGCAGGATGAATGCTAACTTTTTTCCACTCAAAAGTTAACGTGAGGGTTTCTGGTGGTTACGCACAAATGCAATCGCATGACAGGGTGCTGTAAAAGGACCAAACTTCAGTCTGGAGAACAACTGAAATAATCCATCCACAATATGAGGTTAGTCATTAATATACTGCAACAACATGGGAATAGAGCAGCTGTGAGAGAATTCAACATTAATGAATCAATGGTACGGAAGTGGAGGAAGCAAGAAGATGTTTAATGCGCCTTATAATCCGGTGCGCCTTATGTATGAAAACAGACCCGTTCATCGACAGTGCACCTTATAATCCGGTGCGCCTTATGGTCCGAAAAATACGGTATATGCCTTTGTTTTCATTTGTTTGTTTTCATTTGTTTCTCACCCAGTGAAATATTGGGATATCCCTTTAAGTCAGGTTCGTGATAATTAGAGCCCAACTGATATGAGACCGTAATTGGCCAATATTTTGTCTTTCATACACCAGAATCATGAACAGATTTTCTTAACATTTATTTTATGTAGTTATTTATGAGTCCTTACTAAGATATTATGAAAATTCTATTAAAAAGAATCGATTTTTATACTTGTTTGCACTCTGTCTGGATCAGCTGGTTGCTGTGTAAGCACATGTTGGAAATGGGGAAGTTACAGTATTCCCATCAAGATTCCTGACATGGTTGAAGGGTGTTTCTCCCATCTCTTCTTTACTTGCTGATATCGGCACATAGCTAATATCGGCCAGCATATCAGCCCCGCCAATATATTGGTCAGGCTCTAATTATAATGTGCTGCAGTGCAGTGATTAGCATTGTCCCCATACAGCAAGAAGATTCTGGACTTGTGCCTCTTGGTCAGAGGTCTTACTGTATGCATGGTCTTAAGGTGGACATGAAACATCACATGTATTAAGTCTAATTTATACTATGGAGCCTGGGTTCTCTGGACTTATTTTTTTCAATAAATGGTTTTTTAAATATGATATAATGCAGAATATGACATGACTAGATTGGTTGATTGATGCTAACAGTCTGGTTTATGGTATTAAAAGAATTCCATTATTTTCATTTATCAAAATATGCAATGAGCAGTATATTTTACAAAGATTTGGAAATTTAAAAAAAACCTCCTCTCTCTACTAAACTCTATGAAAACACAGAGTTTATGTTATCTCCAACATACTAAATATTTGATCTTTCTCTTTTAAGAAGTCTTGAAATTTAGAGCCTGATCTACTTCGATATCAGTATGTCGGTCGGCCTGAATTATCCACAGGGGGCGACAGGTTCTATATCAATTACATGACTGGTAGAAAAGTAAATGGCAATTCCCCCTACACTTCTCAGTCAAAACATTTAATTTTGTCTTTGGAGAGCAGAGAGCTGCACTCTGTAAATCTCATCACAGGACATTTTATCCCGAAATGAGAAATGCCTTTAAAAGAGTGGGAACCCTGAACATGCAAAATGGCTGTAATCAGACAGGAGTGCATCATAATTTTAAAATTACAAGTATTTTGTCTTTAATGGGATCAAGTGACAGACATATGTGCTGAGACCATCACCAATATGATGTGAAGAAATCGAGTTAAATGAATTATTCCGAAGTATTGCTCTTTTGCTCTTGAGCTAGAGGAAAGTTTCAGTAATTTTTGGAATACCGCTGCATGTTTATATTTGCAGCAAGTATCCTACTTCAGTTCTCTCTGCCTCTCCTGTACTCATTAAATTTGCCATTTAATGTCATTTAAGAGCAGCCCAGAGAGGGGAAGAAAAGCAGTTAATGATTGTTTTCACAACTTACAGAAGACAGATTGTGCTGATACGAGGAAAAAATATAAAGAACAGCCTGGAGGCTCATGTTTATCTCACTCCATCCATTATGTTACTGCATCATTTTCCACAAAAATGGAAGTTCAAAGTATTTTCACTTGCACAGAGTCAGATGTGAGAGGTGCAAAGAAAGCCTGATAAAGTAAACACTTCCTTGTTCTCTTTTCATGCCTATTTGTACAGAAACTCGCTTTTACAAAACCGCTCTTTTTTTCCATCCCATTTGCTTTTGAATGAAGCCAAGAACACGGTCAATGGCTTCAGTGGAACCACTGCTGGGAGGGTTGGTGGGCTGATTAGCCTTTGTGCTAATGCGCTTTTTCATTACTCTCCAAGATTATCAAAAGCAGCTCTTCTCCAAGCACACGTGTTTCTTGTCCCATGTGTCACCCGTTCATTTGCAAATACAATAGAGGCCTCTCTTCACACTGTGGACACACTCACTTATGCCATATTTGACTGCCATGACTTTGTGCCTTTGAGCACTCACTGAGAGATTAGAAGACACCAAGGCAGAACATGAGCTTTTGTGGATAATAAAGATGAAATTCATGGAAGAAAGAAGGAAACAAGGGAATCTGCTGTTCAAGGAAAAGCTAAACATCATTAATGGTGATTATGAACACCGGGGGTGGGGGGTAGGAGTAGTGGAAAGACTTGGAGTTAGTTTTCGTAGAACCCAGGATCAAAGCAATGTTGAAAGCTACCCAGTTCCTTTTCACCCTAGCTCACTCTTTCGATGCTTCAGCATGCCTGGCTGCTTGTCCTCTCCCCATGATATGCTTTTGAAGCCACACTCTACTACACAGACAGCTGATGGTCATTATCGCCCATGAGTGGTCCGCAGGAGCTCGTGAGTCCTTTCTAACCATCTCAATGCATCGGTGTCTCAGTAATGCTTGGTTTGGACATGCCATGAATTTAGCTTAGTGTGGCTCAAACTTGTTGTCAATTAGGTTCACTGATAAAGGCAACAGATTTTGTTTTACCTTTTTTCATATATGATTATATTTTTATAATCACAGATACTAATGCTAAACATGGACAAAATTTCAAACAATAATTTAATTGAACAAAAGTCAAACATCAAATTTGAAAACTCAAAAACATTTCACCCAAAATGTAAAAAAAATAAGTACTGCTACATTTGAAGGCTAAAGTACATTTGTTCAGTTCAACAGTATTTTCTTGGCCTCCATCAATAACATACTGCACTGTCAATATTCAAGAAATATTAAAACAGATCATTTTAAAAAGAATATCAAATGCTAGACGTGATTTGTACTTTTGAATATCTCAAGAGCAGATTTGATTAATTACACAGTAAACTTTTGAAACTCTAAAACTCTAAAATTCTTAAATGAACATATACCACTGTCCTGGTTCTGTTATTTGCTTGGTATTCTTAACGTTTATATTGAAAATAATAATCAGAAATAATAAATAATCAAAAGTTCCTTGTAGTCCAGTTATTGAAACAAAACAAATCAATAAAACAACAACAAAAAACAAAACAAGATACTGTGCTTTTTTACAGTGATCCAGACTCCTGATTTTACCAGCATACAGACTATTGTACTCTGAATGAATACAGTGTTATTCAGTCCCTTGGTATTAACTGCAGTAGTAGATGTAATGCATGGATCACTCAAACATTACCAAAACGTTCATCAGCAGTTTTTGGGAGACCTCCACAAAGCCCACTGAATGAGTTTCACAGGCTGGGTTATTGTCATGGATTACTATATCCAGGGCCGCTGCATCATCTCAGATCTGGTTAAACAGACTTGTCCTGAATAAATGAGACAGAGTGATCACAAACTAATCCACTAACTCACAAGATGATTTTATGACAAATCATCTTTCCTATTCATCATCATCATCTTCATCAGAAAGGTGGTTTATACTAGTTGTGACCCAGAAGGTTCCTGAAATCATCATAATACTTTTATGTCTTTAACTGTCACCCAACAATTTTGTGTGTGTAGGAGTTATGTTTGAAAGCTATGTATTATTTTAGTTACAACTCTGTATTTTTGTAGCTGTTCTGAGAGCAAACTACATATGGTTAGGTAAAAACTGATAATATGTGTTGTAGACAATAATTGGTTCTGAGGCCACTGAACCCAAGTGACCAATAGAGAGATGGCTATGTGCAGAGGAGGGATAGTGGATATAGTGGACAAAGAATGCTTAAGATTGAGCTGAACGGGAGGAGAAAAGAAGGAGGAAAGCAATAAATTTAAACCAAGTGGGCTAATGCTAGAATTCCATTTTTCTACATGGTCTTTGCTTTTACCAGCTCACATCACTGTGGGGTGGCTGTAGCTCAGGTGGCAGAGCAGGTCAGCCACTAACCAGGAGGTCGGTGGTTCGATCCTAGGCTGCTCCAGGCTGCAGGCCAAATATCCTTGGGCAAGATACTAACCCCATGTTTGCCTCCTGGTGGTGGTCAGAGGGCCCGGTGGCGCCAGTGTCCGGCAGCTTTGCCTCTGTCAGTGCGCCCCAGGGCAGCTGTGGCTACAATGTAGTTTGCCATCACCAATGTGTGAATAACTGAATGTAGTGTAAAGCGCTTTGGGGTCCATAGGGACTAAGTAAAGCGCTATACAAATACAGGCCATTTACAACAATTACTCCTGTCCTTTTTCATCAGTTCTGAAATCTTCATTAACTTCATCCCCTTTAAATTAGAAAGACTTTGTCATATTGTCTGTATACAATACAGAGCATTGTATCAAAAAAAGGAAAAAAAATCAAATACCTCAGAATAACACACTGTCTGTAGTTTAAGAACATAGCAGTTTGTCTCAAATACTGGGGTGAACTCCACTGATTAGCTGCTAGCTTATTAACTGTTAGCTAACAGTACCAGTGAAGGAGAATTGGTTTGCTGACATTTCACTAAAATGACTTGGAAAAATGAGAAATCTAAAGAAAATTAGAATACTTACTGTGATACAAACAATGCTGGTAACAGTCTACAGTGATGAATGAAGAACCACCTTACGCCCGGTGTTTCTGGCTTTTCAATGAGTCTTCAATCCCGCTCACATTTCAAAATCAAACAACTCCAGAGAAATGGGCAGACCTCCATATCTGACAGGAAATGACCTCAGTAATGAAGTATTTATTAGAAGAATTAAAAAAAAAAGAAAAATCTGTTATCTCAAATAGCTAAGTACTTTGAACATTTGGGTTTACAGTGCAGTAATCTCTATGAGCCAGAAGCTCAGGCCACAGACTCCTCTAAAAGGTCAATTCCCAGTTGTTGTTTTTTTTTACTCTTTATGATAATGACCTCAAACACGCAGCTCTGGCTGTGAACACAGCAGCCCCACCTGCCTTCTGTTGAAACCCCATGATTGTAAGGAGCAGCAAAAGAGAATAAAGTTGGCTTAAAGAGGCATGGCCTTAATGGGGGAAGGGCTAAAACAGCATGTTACACACAGTGGACAAAGGCTCAGAATAAGATAAATATGGATTATATTTTAACTGGAATTTGACATTGAGTGTAATGGGCCCTTTAGGCCGCCATTGGACTAATTACTTTTTCAGTTAAGAGAATGCTGCTTTGTGTCACAAACCCAGATGAAAAAGGCAACAAGGGGAGTGGACTAATTAAAAAATTTGGACCAGGCAAACATACCATGCATCAAATGAGACTTGGCAGAACATGGTTTGGGAGACAAAACTGATTTCACCTTGTGTCACTGGTATTGCAACAATCAGGGAAAGCAGTGGTATCTGTAAAACTGACTTGTAAAATGTTTTACATGTCGCACCTCATTCAGTCAACTAGATAAAATGAGTTGCTACCTGCAAGAGAGGTCAAAGCAATGGTCAATGCACCTGAATCTCCAAAACCTTTTTCTAGATTTTTACCCCTGGTCCCACACAATTACTCAGACAATGGCATTATCAGCAAATGTATCTATCCATCTTCACACCATAGTTGTAATTACCACTATAAAGCTAATGTTTTCTCAGTCATTAGCTTGATACAATGTTAATACTCTGCAGTTATTTTGAATGAGAGGCCACTCTCTGTATTCTGCCTGCTGACATAGTTGGCCTGATCAGTGGAAGACATATGGATTTTTCAGTTCATGACATTTTTTCTTATACTGCCTGCTGAGGGAGGTTGCTGGCAGCACGCCCACTACCTCACCTTGAAAGGACACAGTGTCTTCAAATGCGCACCAGTATCAGCTGAGGTGTCATGATCCAATTTTTTTATCAGTTGTGACAAACTTGAAATTATAACTCTATAAAATCATTACAGTTTGATGACATTAAACGGCCGCTGGCAGCAAGTGACGTCCTCTGGAAGCCTGAACCACGCAATAACCTCACTTTCAAACAAATTATTGCAGTCTCTTGACCCCAGAACTAAAGGTTATGTAGTGTGAACATGCTGTGATTGAAGATTAGCTTAAGCTTACACTGTTTTTCCTTCTGTTTTAAACTGTTTTCTCACTTTGTTATGTGAAAGTATGCTGTGTTGAAAAGGTCAAATGCCAAATTGTACTTCTTAAAGAGCAAAACGAAATGTCTTCTTGTCCACCCTGCCTGGATGCAATGTTTGAGAGTGCATGTTAAATGATGAATGGATCTGGGCTGTCAGCGGGTCTAGGTGGTCCAAAATATTATCTGAACAGCGACTTAAGTGTCATAATTAACACATCACAAGATTGCATTCCTTGCTTAATGTTCCAAAGACATTAGGCATAGGCTTCTGCGCATGGCTGCCAATGTGTACCACATGCCCATCCACATAAAGGTACACACACACACACACACACACACACACACACACACACACACACACACACACACACACACACACACACAGGCTCTAGTTAACCTCCACCAAGTCCCAGTTGCTCTCTATAACTCAGCCCAGATGGCCATGTGGGCTGTGGGCACTGGTTTCTATATTGTCCACTATTAATATGCAACACTAATTCCCATCCCTTGTAATACTTTACCCTTGCTCTACACTCATTTAACTCCTCCCCAGTGACCTGACAGGCCTATATATCAGATCTGCACTTTTGCATGAGTTAAGCACCTAATTATCAGCTTATACTGCCCCCTGATGGAGGCTATTATCCGCCATAGGGGAGGGTGGTGCAGCGCGCCAGAAAAGGGGCAGTGCTGACATTGTCGTTTTGCTGTTGTGGTTTCCGAGGGCCCTTGTGAAGGTGTCAAGGCCAGCCCACTGAACACAAGAGAGCAAGTCGAGCTGGCCCCTGGCTGTGGTAATTACAGGCCCTGCTACAGAAGCTATATCTCAGACATAGTTTTCTTATATTTTGTTCCATTTGTGTGTGTCTGTAGCCTGGTGAAGGGCTGCAATCTGTGTAGTGCTAAAAAGGAGTTATGATGCTGCCTGGAAGGGAACACGAGAGTTAAAAATATTTATATTTAGCTAGAATGTTTGAAATATTTGTAATATTCAGATGTTTCAGGCCTTAGGTAACATGTGAGCTAATTTTGAACATTTACACCAGAATATGGGGGGAGCTGTGGCTCAAGTGGGCTAGTGAGGGGTTTGATCCATGTCCCCATGGATCCCGTGTCCTTGTATTAGCTAGTGTGCTAGGTGTAATCGTTTTACAGTTTCCACATGTAGTGTTGGAGGTAAAAATGCTCAGCTCAGTTGTGTTGACACAAACAGAAGCTTTTATACTGAGCTGCACAAGCGCAGTATAAAAGCAGACAGTATATCCAGTTCTGATGAAATTCTGTGTTATCGGGCAGTTATTAGTTTACTTGCTACAATCGTGTTAGAGCGGATTTCATATTTTCCACATTTAGAAATTACATTAGGTCTTTGAACTACAGTGTAGGACCATGATTTGATCCTTCTCATGTGACTCCTGTCTGGACTGTCATTGTGGGAAAGCTGTACTTGAAAAAATATCAGGGGACTGTAATTTTACACACCTTCTCCTTTCTTTATTGAACTCGTGGCCAAAAAAATACTGGCTGCTTTGCAGAATACCACAGATATTCTACCCATCCTGACCTTCCCTGCTCAATTCGATCTTGTAGCCTCAACCTTCGAACATCTCCTGTTTTCCCCATGTCTTTAGAGTGGTTATGTGATGCTGCCTTCGTGCGAGCCACCTCCGTGTGTTGAAGAGAACATTTTCACCTAGGTGAAATCTGTATTTTTCCTCCAGTGTCAAACCCAAAAGAAGAAGAAGCTCTGCTTGATACTGAAAAGAAATCCAGTAAATAACACCGTTGCCATTTTGGTCTGATTTGACCTAAACCTTATGGTGAATATATGAAAAATATTGCTGTGTGAGGCATTTAATTGACTTGTGCTGCTGGTGATTCCATAGTTACTTGTCAACACAGTTGTCTATGTTAAAATACTCCAAGTGAAGGCTTTTTGAGTACAGAAGACATGAAACTAGTGTTTAATGATATTTAATTTATATACAGTTGATATACAGGCTGGGACAAGTTGCTACAATGTGAGTATTCTGCATCCCTTTGTTTCATGGTTAGGTTTGTCAGTGGCAAAAATGCTCAGCACAAGACTTCAAAGATTAAATTTTCCAAGACAGTGATTGATATTATGGTATATCCATCTTTCATATGCAGTCTGTGGATGAGTAACAGTAAGTGTAGAGGAAACAAACTGTGTGTTGTGTGGTTCTTGTTGAATAATGTGCAGCATTTGGATGCTTTTTCATGAGAAAGAACAGTTTCTACTTCTACCTTATGCACTTATGCACAGAATTCAAAGTTACTCTAACAAACTGCAGGCACTTTTTCTTTCTGGTGGATGCAACTAGCTGACAGAGCTGATAGAATACTTCTGAAAGACTGAAGAGCAGCTATTTGTACATTTTGGACATTTGGGTAGAATTTTACTATCATAATAAAGGACAGCATTCTCATGGCTAAGCCTCTTATTACAAGTGCTCATTTAAATGTATATGTGGTAAAGGAAGCGCTACTTATAATGTCATGTAAAGCTTCTTGTTACTCCATACCATTTTCTGTTCCCATGTCTTAGAGTTCTTACATCTGCAGCTGAATGGCATAACCTTTTGCCGCTACAAGAAAGATGCTTGATACATCCTCGGTAAAGCGTGAAAAAAAAGGTAGAACGTGAGCGCAAAGACAAAACTGCTTAGAAAAGTGACTAAATGATGCTGCCGGAAGGAAAGGATCAAGTGTTCCACAGGGCATCAGAATCAAAGCCCTCTTTTCTCTCCTCTGCATAGTGAGAGGGGAGGTGTGAGCTGTAATTAAGTCGAAGCAAAAGACAGTGCGACTATCTCCGAGGAGCACTGATCTCTTTCATAAAGAGGCTCTCATCGCTGTGGTTACAGTGCCCTATTATGCCAGTTTAGCATATTGTTTGTGTGTGCAAATGAGTGTGTGTGGATTTTTTTCAAGTGCTATTGTTATAACAGCTCTTTTTTGGGCTTGTATATTTTCCTTAACTATTCAACAGTTGGTTTTTTAGGACAGCAGCATTTCTGCATATTTGTGATCATTTAAACCTGACAATGGTGCCAGGTGTTTTTTCATCTGTTATCAAGACTGAATTATTTGGCCTAGATGCAACAGAGTCCTAGGAGTGCCTGACACAAATCCTCCTATTCATGATTTCTTCTGGCTTTAGTAACACATACACGTTGTACAAAAGGGATAGGCCTGGTAATTGTTTCAAATTATTTCCGATACAGTACACATAAACTTGTTAGAAATATATATTTGATTGACCAGTAAAAAGACAATGCATAACACAAATGTATAAGTAATGGGTGCATTTCCATCCAGCTTGTAGCTGGTTTGAAGGAGCAGTTAAGTTAGCATTATGTAACCCTGGCAATAAAAAGGCGACTTGGTGTTGAGTTTCATCATGACAAACCAAATCTCCTTCCAGTTCTCTCCAAAAGTCAAAAAGCCTTGCTGATGTTGTAGTTGTTATAACTTCGGGCATGTTCAGATTTGTCCAGAAGGGCTTCACTTGTGTAGCTGTGTGTAAAGTTCTAAATGGATTTCTTTGGGCTAATCTTAGCCAACTTTAC
The DNA here is from genome assembly GCA_015106755.1 of Etia nguti. NCBI lineage: Eukaryota > Metazoa > Chordata > Actinopteri > Cichliformes > Cichlidae > Etia > Etia nguti. The sequence goes on along the minus strand of VUQG01008737.1, from coordinate 4,856 downwards.
CTTACCTGTGAAAACAGATGATCTGCTAGCTGCTCCATCTAGCTAACATTGTCACTAGAATGGGAAGAGTTTTTTGTTTTTATGTAGATTGTGTTTTGTCTGTGTTGCGCTGGGGGGCTGTTTGGGACAAATACAATATTTTTGTAGTTTTTCTTCTGTACACCACCACAGTGGATTGTAAATCAAGCAATCAATCTGAGATTCAAGTGCAGGCTTTCAGCTTTATTTCAAAGAGCTTTAAGGCAATTTTGCATGAACTGTTTAATAATTCCAACCATTTTTAAACATGTCAGTGATTAGTAGGCTTCTCTGATTAATGTCAAGTGGTGCTGCGCTCTTTTGACGCTACAAGGGGGCGGAAGAGAATTGAGGATCGGGAGGGAGCATATCCTATCCTATCCTGGAAATTATAAACAGGACAAAAAAATGGACGTAGCTTACAGGTCAGAATAATTGAGCCAATGCTGAAGTGCCTTAAACCTGATTTCTAACTGAAGGCCACCAGGCAATAGCGGTGGTTGCAAAAAGACTTCCGGTGTTATAGAAGTCCATTTAAAAACAGATTTCTGACTTGACCTCTTTAAACACTTTCCAGCTGAATTTATGAGCTCCGTCTCTCTTGTGTCACATTGAATAAAAAAAAAATCTGCTTTTTCTTTGTCACATATGTACTCCTGGAAAATTAGGAGTGTTCAAATATCTGAGGTACAACAGGAGCTGAAAGAACAAGTTGCACTGCTGGTTAAATGCTACCCTATGTATGTATGGATAAAAATACAGGTAAAACAACCCTTAGTTCCAGCCTAAACTCAAGTAGTAAAAAAAGTAGGAAAGTGTTTACACACAATAATGCCATAATATTCACTGTTGTACAATCACATTTAAGTACTTTGACTTCTTGCTAATAGTTTTACTAGTGTGGGCCGCACAGTAAATATTGCTTATACTTAAGAAAAGGGTTTGAATTCTTAATATTTCCTCCTCCACTGATCACCTTAATGAACTGTAAAAGTGATCTGTGAAAATGCTGGGTCAGGAGTTTTTTTAAGGTCTTTAATTTTTAAGGAGCGTCAACACTCTTTGGACCTGATATGCGAAATTACTTGTGGGAGCACACTGTTTGTATAAATGGAAAGAGGTGTACTTAGGTGTATTGTCTAGCCATGTGCCTACTGGGACAGAGATGGCAGAGAGCCTGTGCAGTGCGGGCCCTGTCTTAGTAATTGGGGTCAGGGCCCTGCAGCTGCTTGTAGAGCCCATGGGACGATCTGCAGCAGTGGCGTTGGGGCCTGTGGATCTCTGAAGAGAGAGAGGGAGGAGGGGGGAGTTGTCATCTAAATCCCTGCATCTCTTCGCTTGGTATTCTGGGCACATTTCCTTTTCTAGTTGATTTTTCTTTTTGGGTACAGTGTGTAATAAATAAATAAATAAATAAATGACTAGTAAAAAAAAAAAAAAAAAAAAAAACCACATATTT